>VXBP01008118.1:616626-673385 GCA_013400115.1 Rhinopomastus cyanomelas
GAAAGGGGGGGAAAGGGGGGGAAAGGGAAAGAAAAGGGAAAGTGAAAGGTAAAGGGAATGGGGAAAGGGAAAAGAAGAAGGAAAGGGAAAGGCAACAAGACCCACTGGCTCCAGGGAGGAGGTTCTCCCACTGGCCCTGGGCAGGGAGCAAGGGCTCATCCTCATACAGCAGTTCCCAGGGGGTGGGGGGAGCACCGGCACCCCCTGAGCAGCCAACGGGGGCTGCCTGCCCACTGGCATCGCTGGCTGGCATCGTGCTGGTCCCCTGTGCGAGGGGACACTGGGGCAGAGCCATCGGCCCAGCAGCAGCAGCAGCAGCTCATTCGCCAGCCCGGCACTGTTTCTGGTCTGTGCTGGGCAGGAGCAGGGCTTTGGGAGCTGCAGAGCTGCCCCTGCTTCCCCACGGCTTCGCCGGCACCCCATGCTCAGCGAGGGCACGCACCGAGGGCCGGGCACCTGCACGGAGCTCTGCCAGCCAGCACCCGGCCGCAGGCCAAGGCCGGCAGGAAAAGGGCTTTCTCACGCTCCCGCGGGAGCCGGGGTGGGACGTGGTGCCCTGCCAGGTGCTGGCAGGCAGCCCCCCACCCTCCCTGTGGATGAAGGCAAAAGCCTCGAGCAGCAGCAGCGGGCGGGGATGCCCAGCTGAGCTCCCGGTGCTGGGCACTGCACCCCACGTCCCGGGCACCGCCCCGCTCCTCGTCACCAGTGGCTCTGCCCAAGAGAGGCTCCTGGCACTGCCATGTCCCCCCCAAAGCCCCACGGGAGGAGGAGGAGAGCCCAGCGTCACAGATCCACAAGGGATCTGCCCGTTCTGGTGGCCCTGCCACAGCTGGCAATGGAGGCACAAGGCTACGTGGCCGTGCGGCCAGCAGCAGGCTCTGGGCTGTCTACAGCATCTCCTGCGAAACAACGGCCGCCCCGTTCCCAGACCCCAGCCCGGACACCGGTGGCACTGAAATGGGCCCAAGACACCCCTGATCTGTTTCCCCTGAGCCGGGAGGCTCTGCCACACTCGGCCCTGTGGCCACCCGTGGGGTGGGCGCAGGGACAAGCTGGGGCCAGCCCAGGGCAGGGCTGACAGCACCGAGAGCTTGGCAAGGCTCACGGGATGTGTCACCCCTGTTCAGCCGCCCCTCGGCCCCAGCGAGTGCTGGGGGGGCCCTTCTAGAGGGGATGGCCAGGCGCGGGTGTCAGTGCCGCGTCCCCCAGCCCAGTGCGGCCAGGGGGCTGCCGGAAGAAGGGGACACCTCAGGGGGAGCCTCGACGGTGCCACCAGCCCACCCCCTGCCCCGGCTGCCTGGTGCTAATAGGCGCCCGGCCGGCAGCATCGATTTTCCTCCTGAAGGCAGAGGAGAGGGTTGTCTCAACTATAATTCCTCAACGTTGCATCTTTCAATTATATCTGGAGCCTGACACCGCAGTCACTCTGCCGGCGATTGCCTCCGCACCTGCCCCCGCCGTGATGGATCTGAAGCCATTAGCCCCCACCATGCAGCGGGAGCCGCTCCGGCCCTGCGCCAGGCTCCGCTGCCTGGGACTGGGATGCGCCGGCAGGCCTGGCGGCCCTCAGCCCGTCGGTGTTGCCCCAACCCCGCGGCGCTCCAGCCCCAGTGGTGCCCACGCAGCGCCCCGCGCTCGCTCCTCCGCCAGGCTCCTACCTCCAGCTCCTTGAAGAAGATGCAGCTCCGCGCCCACTCCACGATGGAGAAGAGGGTCTGATCAGCCATCTTGCACATGAGGCCGAAGGTGCTGAGCCTCTCGTGCCGCCCTTTGCCCTGCTCCTGCTGCAGACAGGCCACGATCCGCCCCTTCACCTGGGCCTCGTCGGGCTCCAGCTGCAGCAGCTTCAGGATGACCTCGGGGATGTCGGGGGGGCTGCTGCTGGGGTAGGACTCCGGGTACACGTAGGCGGCCACGGACTCGTGCGGGGCCGTGTAGTGGTCGGGGTACTCAGACTTGATGGTGCGGCTGGGGAAGGACGGGTAGTGGTAGCCAGCGAGCGGCGCGTGGCTGGGCACAGTCATTCCCAGCGAGGGCGTCCCGTAGGGGCTGCGCTCGTAGTCGATGGGCGTCAGGGTGACGGGGTTGGGCGGCAAGGACTTGGATGCGGCGTGGATGCTGTGGATGGCAGAGGACAGGCCGTAGTCGCTCTGCGCCGGGGACACGATTTGTGGCACCGACTCCAGCTTGAAGCCGTTGGCACGGATCAGGGCTTTCTTCTGCTGCTTCAAGGCTCGGTCCCGCTTGTACATGGGCCCGAACTTGTTCCTCCCGCCACGCATCCGGTCTGCTCGCACGGCTGCAGGGAGAGAGGGCACAGCCCGCGGTCAGCTGCACGGAGGGGGGACCGCTGCTGCCGCGTGGCACAGAGGAAATCACGACTAGCGGGCATTTGGTGGCCAAACAGGGCTGGGGGCACTGCGCTGCTGCCTGCCCAGCCCTGCAGCCCGTATGGGTGCCCGGCTGGGGCTCTTGTCGAGCTGGAGTCGCCCTCAGAGCCTCCAGGGCTGCAGGAGAGGAAGACCCACTCGGCTTGAGCTCCAAACCGGGCTGGGGAACAAAGCAGCTCATCCCTCGCGGACAGAGGGGACAATCTGCCTGGGGACCCCCTGCTTCACCCGCACCCAGGCTGCGGGTCTCAAAGGCAGCAGGGCTGGCAGCTCTCAGGGGCACCCTGCACCCCGAGGCAGGGCTGGCCTCTGGGTAGGGCGCTGCCTGGCCCTGCCGGCTATCGGCCAGAGCCCACCAAGGGCTCTGCAGCACGATCCCTCCGGCGGAGTCCCTCCGGCAGCCCCGGCGCAGTCTCCTGGCTGTGGCAGAGCAGATGTTCCCTCCGAACCCCAAAAGGAGCCCAAGAATGTGTCAGCGTGCGAGGGAGCAGGTGCTTCTCTGCAGCGGGAGCTCGTCCCCCTCACCGCCCCGCTGCGCTCTGGGGGCTGCTGCCCCAGCCCACCCCAGGAAGGGGCTCAGCTCCCTGGGAGCTGGCAGGCGGCGCAGAGGGAGAGCCAGCAAGCAGGGGGAGCACCGAAGGGAGAAGCCGCTGGGCTTGTTCCCACCGCCAGCAGCAGGCTCTGGCGCTTGAGTCTGCCCCGCTCCCTCTGCCTCCTCCACCCGCTCCTCCCAGGGCCGCTGGAAGCGTCGCCAGCCCCCCACTCCGGGGGCCAGGACCCCTCCCAGGCAGCCTGGAAGTGCGGGAGCCGTCCCCGGGAGCAGCAGCATTTCCAGGGCAGCAGGAATGTGCTCCCAGGGGAGCCGCCCGGAGCTTCCTCCCTCCTTGATTCATGGAGACGGCATCTCGCTGGGAGTGGGGCAGCCAGCAGCATCCTCTGAGCTGAGGGTGCTGGGCCCCCTGCTCCCCAAATCCTGCCCGCACACCCCCGGGCGACTGCCAGCGCTCCTGGGGCACTTCCTAGCTGCAGGGTTACTGGGGAGAGAGTCACCCTTGCTGGGATCCCCCCGGGCAGAGCCCAGCTGGCTCCCACGGCTCCGGTGGCCCTCACCACAGCCGGCGATGCCAGCAAACCCCGAACCCCCAAACCTCCCATTCGCTCAAACAAGGGGGTTTCTGTCACCCCCTGAGACCAGAGCCAGTGATGCCCGAAGGGGCTCCTGTGCCCAGGGCTCGCAGGCAGGGCCCCGGTGGTGCTGCCTGCACCCCTCAGCAGCCCCATCTCCCAGAGGGTCGCCTGGAAGCCCCTTCCCTCCCCCAGCAGGAGCACAGAGGGAGAAAAGGCCCCGACGGGGTCCTGTGCCAGCCCCCTCTCCCCAGAAGCAGCCGCCTCAGAGTCGCTTGTATCCCGTGAGCTGGGGCTTCCCCGGCAACTTCTCCCCGGTTCCCCGTCCCAACCCTCCGGGAAGCGGAGAGAGGGGAGCTCCGGGGGTCATCGCCCTGCCCCTGGCGACCCCCTGCCCGTGGCTGAGCTGCCAGCGACGAGCAAATGAACCCGACCGATCAGCTTGGCGAGGAGCAGCCTTTGGCAGCCCGACGGCCGCCACAGGAGCTGCGGGCGACCGAGACGTAACGAAACGAAACAAAACGAAACGAAAAGCAGCTGCTGCAAACCGGGGGGCAAAGTGGGACTGCGCCCCCGGCCCAGCCGCGCCAATGGCTGACCCCCCAGCCTGTGCCCAGAGCCCCCCGCGAACAAATCCCCCCGCGGCGCCAGAGCCGCTCGGCTCGACAGCGGGCACCGGCACCCCCAGTTTGGGGAGGCCAGTGCCACTGGGCGCTGCTGGCCGTGGGTTAGCGAATTCGGGCCCCGGGCGCTCTGCGGGGGCTCAGCCTGTGTCTCGCTCCTGCGCCGCTGCCCGCGGGGCTCCTCCCGCAGCTGGGGCCGGGTGTGGAATCTGTAGAGCCCCCGACCCGCACAGCTGCGGGTTGTCACCGACCTCCTGCGCACAGCCAGCCCGGCCCCGGGGCTCCCAGGCAGCCCCCGCCCGGCCGCCTTCACCCGCAGCAAACCGCAAACGATTTCAGGGGCAGGAAGGTGGGCGTGTGGGAGCTGGTTCTGCTGGGGGGTCCCTGTCCCCCTCCGCCTTCGCTCTGTAGCCGCTGCCCCGCGGATCTCCCCCCGGGGTGCGTGTCGTTAGCCCGCGCGGAGCCGTGCGGGGGCCAAACCCACAACCGGGAGCTGCCGGAGGAGGGGAACGGGGTCGGGATCGATTCCCCCGACAGGAGCGAGGTGGAGGCTGGGGAGGGGAGCGAGGGCTGGAATGACCCCCCGAGATTTGGGGCAGAAACCTCTTCGACTAAACGAGGGGAGAGAGATAGAAATTCGGGTGGGGGGGGCGATCCGCAGAGGCTTCCCGCAGCCCCATCATTTGCGGGGTTCCTCCCTAAGTCTCGGCGGCTGGAACCGCGTGTTGAGGGCATTTCCACGCTGCCCCCCTAGTTCTCCCAGCCACGAAAAGCCCCGCGAAGTGGAACCGCAGCAGTCACCCTCCCCCCCGCCCCGAGAGAACAAAACAAAATCGAGTGAAGGGAGAGCGGAAGGCGACGCGAGAAAACGAAATCTCCTCCGTCTCGGGAGGCAAAAACGGAATCGAAGCTGCTGCGGGAATTAGCGCCCGGGGAAGCGGCGGAGGCAGGACGAGCAGCCCCGCGCAGCCCGGTCCTACCTTCCAGGCGCATCCCGACCGTGAGGCACTTCTGGAAGCGGCAGTAGGGGCAGCGCTTGCGCTGGGTCTTGTCGATCTTGCAGTTCTGGCTCTCGGTGCAGGTGTAGTGCTTGTTGTTCTGCACCGTCCGCTTGAAGAAGCCCTGCGGCGAGTGCGGAGATGCGGCGGCTGCGGGAACGCGGCGGGCGCCGGCCACCAGCGCCCCAGTATCCCAATCCTGGCCCCTCGGTATCCCGGCCCCCCGGTATCCCGGCACCCGCACCCGGTCGCCGCTCCCCACGGAGGCTCCCGCCGCTCCCCGCGCCACCCCCGGGGCTCCAGTCCCGCCAGCGAGCGCCGAGCCGCCGCTAACGAAAACGGGCGAGTCGCGGCCCGCGGGGGGCTCCGCTGCCCCGGTCCCTGCAGAGCGCCCTCCCCACATCCCCCACAGCCCCAGGACCCTCCGTCCCGAGCAGCGGTTCCCGCACAGCCCCGCTCTCCGCAGGGCGCCTGTTCCCGCACAGCCCGGTCCCGTAACCCGGCTCCTCGCACAGCCCGGTCCCGTTCTCCGGTCCCCGCACGTGGCGGCCCCGCAGAGCCCTGTTCCCGCAGAGCCCGGCCCCGCAGAGCCCCCGGCGGTCCGTACCTTGCAGCTCTCGCAGGTGAGCAGCCCGTAGTGGTACCCGGAGACCTTGTCCCCGCACACCGGACACAGCTCGTCCAGGTCCTCATCATAGGAATAGTCCATCCCCTCCGGCGGCTGCTGCGGGACGGGACGGGACGGCACGGGACGAGCCGCGGCTCGGCGGGACGGGGCGCGGCGGGGCGGGACCNGGGACCCGCAGCCGCTGCGGAGCGGAGCGGTAGCGCGGAGCGGCGGAGCCCGAGCGGCAGGTGCGGGAACCGGAGCCCTTTATAGCGCCTGGAAGAGCATCTCCATGTTGGTGCGGGGAGCGGCCCCCCCCGGGAACCTCCTCTGGGGAGAGCGGGCGGCCCTCGGCGCCGGGGCCGGCCCCGGGGCGGGGGGACAACCCCGGAGACACTCGGGGGACTCTCGGGGGGACCCTCGGGGGGACGCGGGGCCGTGCTCTGCCCGGAGCGCTCTGGCGGGCAGCAGGCACAGGACAGCACCCTGAGCCGAGTGCGGGGGCAGACGGGCAGCTGAGAGTGGGGGGTCCCAGGCACGAGCGACCCCCCAGTGGCTGGAGCTGAGGGCAGTGGTGGGAGGAAGATGGTCGGAGAGGACTTGCAATGAGGGGGGACCCCGGGGCATCTCTCTGGGAAGGGGGTTGAGACCCTCCCTACTCCCTTCGAAGGCATCTGTGGGGAAAAACCAGTCCCCTGTAGCCCCCAGCATCCGGGGCAGGGTAGGATCTGAGAGTCCCAGGGGCTGGACCCCAGTGAAACGTGTCTGAGCAGGAGGGACACCCCACAGGCAGCCCTGCTCAGGGCTCCAGACCCCCACGTGCTGCCAGAGGCACCCCAGTCACCCCACACTCGGGGGTCCTGCAAGGAGGGGTAGCAGAACCCAGGGGAGCTGCATGAGGAGCACTGGGGCATGAGCAGCTCCCAGCACCTCTGGGGCCAGTGCCAATGGGGTGACTACTCAGACACAGCGCCGGCCACCCCACTTGGAGCAGCCCTGCCAGCAGTGCCCTGTCCTGCCTGGCAGACGGATGCTGCCCACTGCCGTTGGATTCGTCGCTCCGCGTTTAGGGGTCCCTGACGAACTGCTCCGTGACGGCAGCAGACTCTCGTGGGAGCACCCGTGCAGGCTCCCAGCGTGTCCTGTTTAACGGGCTGCTCCCAGGCCAGTCGGCCACACACCATGGCCCAGGCACTCGGCCACGGGGAGCTCAAGACTCCGGCTCTGAGCTCCAGCTCGTCCCCGCCGATGGGGGTGAACCCAACCCAGTAGGGCCGACTCCCTCAGCCCCACTGGCCACACAGCTCCTGGGAAAGGGGCTCTGACCTGAGGTGGGTCGGTGCCGGAGGGAGCTGCAGGGAGGGCACCAGTGGGGCTGTGGGTGCCCAGAGCTGGGGCAAAGGGGAGCCGTGGCCGCCACCGCAAAGAGCTCACCCGCTACGGCCACCCCTGGTCCCACACAGACCATCGCGCTGCTCGTCCCTCACAGCTCACCCCACGCACCTCACCCCACCCCACACACTCGCCGCCATCCGTGGGTGCAGCGGGTAGGAAGCAGCGCTGGCAGGGGGAGCAGCAAACAGGATACGGGCCCCGCAGACCATCGCTCCCCGGCCGCGAGGGCTCGAGCCCAGGCTAAGAATAGCCGTGGAGCAGCCCCCGTGAGGTGCGGGTTGGCCACCGTCTGCCTGGGGAGGAGAGGTCCCGCCACCGGCTGGACGCACAGTGGCCGTGAGCTGCCGGGCAGCCGTGGAGTGGGACCTGCTGCGTGGGCAGGGGAACCCTGCAGGGGCTGCGGGTCAGGAGAGCCAAGGAACCGCCACCGGGAGCGAAGCAGAGGGCGGTGGAGGGCTGGGTGTCTGCGTGGGCTGGGGACGGGCCGTCGGCTCAGCGGCCGCGGGTGCTGAGGGGTCCCAGCTGCCTCCCTCTCCTGCTCCGAGCCGCGGGCTCTGCTGGCGCTCCCAGCGACGGCCATCACTGCCTGGGCTCCCCAAGCCCCTTGGCCACTGGAAGAGCCATCGTCAGGCGGCTGTGGGGCTGACGGGCCAAGGCTGTGGCGAGGCCTCACCCTGCCGCCCGCGGTGCAGAGCCTCGACCCCACAGCTGCTGGTGGGGACGGGAAGCAGAGGCCCACGCTCGGCTCCCGCTTCCTCGCCAGGCCCTGCCACGTATCTCGGTCCGGCCTCGGCCACCACAGCGCCAGGGGCTGGCAGCAGTGACGGGGACTGGGGTGGGTCAGGAGGCTGCGGATCTCCCCACGCACACGTACTCACCGCCGGGCGTCGGGAGCGTGGGGCTGGGCGTCTGGACAGCGCCGCTCGCGCCGTGGGCTGCGGCCGTGACCCGAGGAGAGGCTGTGGGCTGCCAGCACCGCTGCCCCGGCCGCAGCGGGTTGGGGGATTTCTGGGACCGGTGTCCAGTGGGAAGGTGTTGGGGCTCTGTGGCTGCGCACACGCCGCCCCGGGCAGGACACCGGCCAATCTCCTCCCCACGGGGGCCAGGCTCAGCCGGGACGGACCCACTTCGGTGCCTTATTGGCCTCCGCGGCCACGTGACGGCGCTGAAAAACATCATAATTAAGGCACAAAACGCTGCCCATAAAGCAGCCTTAGGGAGTGACAGCCCAGATAAGGGGGACCCCCGCGGCCGATAAGGGGCCACGGGAGAGGAACCCTCGCGGGGAGGCAGGGGACACGGGTGGGCGCCCCAGCGCCCACGGTCCGGCGGATTTACAGCCCAGGGTGGGAGGGACAGGGACGCGGGCGCGGGGCACGACGCCTTGGGGAGGAGGGTGACCCCGACACATCCACCCGGCCCCGGGACCTATGGCTGAGGCCCCCCCAGCCCCAAAGGGTCTCCTCAGCAGGGGAGGGCAGGAGGAGGTTCCTTCCCGCGTGGGGCCCCGGGCCTGGGGGTCCGTGTGCCCGCAGCCACATGAGGAGCGGTGCCGGGGGAGAGCAGCGCTCGGGCTGGACGCACAGTGGGGCAGCAGAGGGTCGGCGTCCCCCCAGCACTGGGCTCAGCTCCCACCAACAGGGCCACGGCCCCAGCTGCCGGGTGCGGGGCTGGCTGCGGAGCCCTGGAAACACGACGGCAGCGCCAGGGTGAGAGGCCGCGGGCGACACCTCCCTCCCCACAGAGCGGGGACCTGCTCCCTCTGCCAGCCCCACGTGCAGCCTCCCACAGGCAGCCCGTCCCGCTCGCTGCCTCCTCAGGACGAGCACGAGCCCCGGGCCGGCACAGCCCCGGGGTCAGGGGTCAGGGAGAGGCTGGTCCCCTCCAGCAGGGCCGCGGCAGCCGCCGGGAGCAGGAGCTGCTTGTTTTTTCCTCGCTGAGCAGCTGAGGAGCGGAGCCGAGCGAAGCCCCGGCAGACAGCTCCGGCAGCAGCGCCAGGCCCCGCGCAGCTTCCGCCCCGCTCCCGGCCATTATCAGCCTCGTGCCAGATGTTCCGACGCGGTGCCAATGGCCGAGAAAATAAATCTGTGGCAGGTTCAAGGTCCCTGGCGGCCGGCAGGCAGCGGCTCGCGGCTCAGCACCATGCTGGGAGGCAGTGGGGCTGCTGCAGGGCGGCCGCTTCCTCCCGCGGGGGCATTGTTCCCCCGGGAAGCCCCAGCCTCGTGCCGGCCACGGCTATTTTTGCAGCAAGGTGCTTGCGGAGGGCAAACACAGCCCCGCCGGCCTTGGCACCTTCCTTTGCTCCGGGCCGTGCCAAGGCTCTGCAGCGGGCAACGGCCCCAGGTCAGGGCCAGCCCCGGGGGTGCGGTGCAGCCCAGCAGGTCCCGGCTGGTGGCCGGGAGGGCGGATTCGGGAAGCTGCTCCGAGCTGGCTCCTGGCAGGGTGGGTGGCCGGGGCTCGGGCACCAGGAATTGCCCAGAGCAGGTACCAGCTCCAGCACCAGGGCCCTTGGCGGCGGCAGCAGTGACCCCAATGTGCTCCCGCCCTCCTTCCCGGCCCCATACTGGGTTTGCACTGGGACCAGCCCTGCCAAGGACATGCTGGGCCCTCTGCAGCGGGTGCCAGTGCAGGCAGGAGCAGTGCTGAAGGCTGTGCCCAGGTGCTGGCAGCCCCGGGGACAAGGAGGAGGTGCAGGCTGGGCCACTGTTTCCGTGGCCCCAGCACCCAGGAGGGAGGGATGGGGTGGCCCTGGACTTCCAGCCACACGGTCCTCGGGGAGGAGCTGGGGAGGGGACGGCCGCTGCCCAGGGCTGGGGACGGCTCCTGGAGCCGCTGCTCTGCTCAGTACTGTCACAGCCTCTGCTCGGAGCTCCCGGCGGGTCCCAGCCCTGGCAGCGCCATCGCCAAAGCTGGCTTTGGGTCCAGGGCCACCGCTCTGCGGCACAGCTGCAGCCCCCAGCGCCTCGCCGCCCGCCATGGGCCGCGGCCAGGGTTTGGCTGGTGGCCGGCGCGCAGCCTTGATGCTCAGCAAAGCACATCTCTCCCGCTGGGGCCTTATCTGCAGCCGCTCAGCTTATCGGCCCGGGGCAGCCCCGCTGCCGGCACCGCGTCCCCGCAGCACAGCCCGCAGCAGGTGTGGCCGGTACTACCGTTCGCCAGCTCCGGCCGCCCGCTCCGCTGGCCGCCCGCGAGTCCCTGACTGCGGGGCATGGGGCCGATAATGCGCCAGCGGCAAGGGCTCTGGCGATAGCGTCGCCGGTGACATTACCTTGTCCCCCGCATTCCTCCGATGCCACGCGCGCCTCGGCTCGGGGCCGGCGGCCCAGCACACGTGGCGGCGCAGATGGCGCGCGGGCGGCAGTGCCGCGAGCGCCGGTGGTCTCCTCCCCGGGGGACCCGCTGACACGGCCGCCGCATAGCTCCGCACGACCGGGGCTGGGATGCAGCCTCTCGCTGCGGTTCCTCTTGGCAGCTGCCGGCAGCGCGAGGCGCTCCCGGGTCAGGATGACAGCCTTTTGTTTACCAGCCCCGCTCATCTGCCTCGTTTCCCTCAAGGATAAGAGCTCTTCGCCGGAGCCTCCATTGTGAGGAGGTGAGCAGGGACAGCGGTTCTCTCCAGCTCTCCCTCGCTCTCTCGGCTGATTAGTGGGGTCGGGTGGCCGGCCCACTCCCCCCCAGTGCCCGCAGCGGGGTGCCCAGCCCACTGCCCCGGCAGCTCCGTGTGGGGCAATTAGGCCACCCTGTTCCCCCCGCGGCGTCGCTCCCGCTGGCTCTGGGGAGGAGATGCCACCAGCCTGGGCAGAGGCACCGCGAAACCCGCCCGCCCCCAGGAGCTCGGGCTGGCACCGTCCTGGCCCTGGTGGCCTCATCCTTTGGCCTCCACCACGGCGACCGACCCCATCAGAAACACCGAGAGCACTTCCGGCACCTGCAGTTGGCAAAGCAGGACACGAGGGGCTTGTGATGGCCCAGGGACTGGTGACCCACACAGCAGACTTGTCTGAGCTCCAGAGGGACGAGGCAGGCGCTGAGGAGCGACGCCAGAGCAGCTGGTGACGAGTCACAGAATGACACAGGTTGGAAAAGGCCCCTGGGACCGGCGAGTCCGACCATCAGCCCCACTCGACAAGGTCACCCCTGAACCAGATCCCCCAGCACCGCCTCTCAGCCACTTCGAGACTCATCCAGGGTGGAGAGAAGCTCGGGGAGTGATGGACGGGGTGGAAACCCTTCCCTGGCACTGGCAGCCACCCCCCGCAGGACCACCCGGCAGATCCTTCTTGTGGCCGCCCCGAGAAGGGCGGGAAGGGCGACGCTGTGGGAGGAGAAGCAGCTCATCCTTGAAAGTTGCTTCGCGAAGGTCAGGAGCGGGACGGTGACAGAGCAGCCTGACAAACGCATCGCCCAGAGTCCTTGGGCCCGGTAATGGATGTCCCGGGCAATGTTGACACGGGCGATCCACCGGGGATCAGGTTAACAGGGCTGACGCCGGTGACAGCGTGATTTGTTCCGCGCCGGCCCGGGATTCATGGAGCGCCCGGCCTTCGGCGATAAACTATTGCGCCGCGGCACGAGGCTGTGGCACTTGTCACCGGCCACGGCTCCGAGATGAAAGGGGAGCAGAGCTCTAATCAAAACACAGTGGTCAGCAGGGCTCGCGCCGGGAATTAAAACGCGCCCATGCGGCTCCCACCCCAGAGCTGCTCCGCGGGCGGCCCTCCGCGCCGGGCCAGGGGCGCCTCTCGCTCAGCTCGGAGCCGGGGGCCACCCCGCCGCCCTGCGGGCACGAAGCAGCCTCCGCCGCCTCCCGGGGAGCCGCTGCAGGGAATAAATCCAGGGCGCTGCGGTGTCAGGGCTGCTCCGTGGAGGAGGAGGGCTGCTGTAAAGAAGAAAAACTAACAGAGCAGAGAGGGCAGGAGCCGCGGGAGCGCTCGGCAGAGGAGGGCAGCGGGGACCACGGCGGGATTGAAGGGAGGGGGCCAGAATTAACCTCCAACGGAAGGAGCGGGGATGGGGTGGTCACGGTGCTGTGACGGGGGAGGAGCAGGGACCTCACGAGCTTAGGGAAGACCCCGTGGCCAGTAGCCCTGCAGGGGCAGGGAGTGGACTGGGGAGGTCTGGGAGGTGCTGGGGGATGGAGCCGGTCCAGGGAGCAGCACCCGGGGTGGTGGGGAGCTGGGCACAGCCTCAGCAGTCCAGGCACCGCTGCAGCCTCTGGGGGCCCCAAGGCACAGCCGGGCTCTCCGAGGGCAGCTCCTACTGCCTGTTCACAGGAGGAGCAAAGACCCTCCTGGTGAGAAGGGAGGGTCTGCAGAAGCACCTAGCGAGGGGCTGCTGCAGCACTTCCCCCTCGGACACTCAACACACTCGGTGCCAACTGGCAGCTCCACCTTCCAGCCCCGGAGCTTCGTCAGGGGCTAAATCCTGCGGCCCGGCGGCAACAGGGGGCAGCTGCCCCAGAAAGCACCGACCTGCTGCTTCTCTGCAGCGACGCCCCTGTAATGAAGTGGAACCCCCTCCCCGCCAAGCACCCGAGAGCTGCGGAGCCCCGCAGGAGGGAGCGGCCAGAGCGAGGCCGGCTGCGTCCCCGGAGCTGGCTGAGAGGGTGGCAAAGGTGCTGCCGGAGCCCTCCAGAAGCGTCACCTCGGCCGCCGCGGGATGGCCCCGGCTCCGCTCCGCTGGTTGGGGACTTCTCTTGAGTCTTGGGATCAGTCCTCCCGCCGGCTGCAGCAGCCACTGCCCCGGCTTCCTCTGGCTGTGGGCACAAACCCTCCTCCCGGTGCTCCCCACGGCGACCTCCCGGCCCGCTGCGTGGCCTGGCCACCCCACAGACTGGAACCCCTGGGTGAGGGTGGGCACCTGGAGCTGCAGTAGGGCATCGAGCAGAGGGCGAAACCCCACCCTCCCGCCTTCTCCTGCGGAGCTGGCCCGGGGCTGAGCAGCCAGGTGCCCACTGCGTGGCCACCACGTGGCAGGGCTGGCCCCGAAGTCCCTGCAGGCCCTCTGCCTCCGTCGCCCTCCGCCCCGTCCCATCCCAAGGTGTCAGAGCTCCCCTCATCCACCCAGGTCCCCCCCAGTGCCAGCCCACACGGCTCCAGCGCCAGCGGGCAGGGCAGCTCCACAGCTGCCGCCAGCCCAGAGGGGCCCTCCCGCTGCCGCGGGGGAAGGCGCGAGGGATGCGCGGAGGCCGTGGGTGCAGAACAAGTCACGTTTATTAGTTCATACAGCTAACACTGGCTAAACATGCGGTAACACTTATTGGTCACATTTCCACAGGTAGTCAAGTCTCAGAGCAGAGCAGCGGAGCAGGGGCCACCCCGGTGCTGCCGCAGCACCAGCCCTCACTCGGTCGCAGCGTGGCGGCGGCGCAGGGCGGCAGCAGCACGGTGCCCGCTCCTCCTCCTCGGGCCCTGGGGGTGAGGACGGCGGCGGTCGGACGCCCCATCCTGCCCCAGCCCCGAGTGCCGACGGGCACCGCACCGCGTCTCCTGCCGAGGCAACATCCTGCTTCCCTGACTCACACGAGGGATCGCGGGAAAAACGAGGTTTTTCACCGGGAGAAGCCACCAGCTGTAACATCGGGGCCTGAAGAGCAGGACCCACCCGGCTGGGAAACAACTGGCCCAGCAAGCCCGCGACGGGCCAGCACCAGCAGCAGCTGGACCCGCTTTCTCCTTGTGCCACAGCCACAGCCAGGACACGGGGTGAGGGCTCTGGCCTGCGTCTGCACCAGCACGGAGCTGGCACCGGGCTCGTGGCTCGATGGGCACTGAAGAAGCCCCAGGTGGCAAGAGGCACACCACGAGCAGCGGCCACATGGGCCGCTGCCAGGGCACGGCTTGACCCTCCAAGGCAGAGGCAAAGCCAAAGCCACCACCCGCAGGCTGAGCGGCTGCGGCAGGATGGAGCCGCCGCCGGGAGCCACCGCCCAGGCGGAGGAGCCCAGGGGTGGCTGCAGGGCCCCGCGGCCACCGGCAGGGCCCCGTTTCTCACACGCCCCCTCGGAGACGCTGCGCAGGACATCGCACGAGGTAGTTTGGTTATGGAAACTGAGTCAATAATGTTCTCAACTATTACAAGACATCTTCTACATTGGGAAAAACAACAAATCACCGAAGGCTTCGCGAGGGCTGATGGCCGCCTGGGGTCGGCTCCTGGTCCTCGCTACCCCGGGGGGCGCTTCCGCCCCCCAGCCCTGTTGCTTCTTCCACAGACTTGCTGCAGCTCCACTGCAGAGCCCTCAGCTCTGGGCCCCAGGGGAAGGTTCTGCCCGGACCGGCCTCAGCAGCCTTCGAACTCGGGTGCCAGACCCTGGCTGGCAGCGCCGGGCAGGCGGGTTCAGCCCCGCGGAGCTCGGTGCCGGCGCTGCCTGTGACGGGGCCTTCCGGACGCTCCCGGCAGCTCTAGCACGGCGGCACCGTCCCCCAACACCCCGAGTCCACGGCCTCAGCGCCCCGCGAGGAGAAAGCTCTGCCGACTGCAGGCCAAGGCTCTCTAGCCCACAGGTGGCCACCTGGGAGCAGAGCCCTGGGCCTGGCTGCCAGGGACCGCCTCAGAAATCCCCTCTTTCCAGGCAGAAGGATGAGGCACCGTGGAAACAGGAACCAACCTGTCCCAGCCCCGGGAACCGAGCTGCCCCCAGTGAAAGGTGATGTTCCCGAGCCCCGACGGTGCTGGGGCCCCGGGCAGACCCTCTGGCCTCTCCGCTCCTCCCACACGCCAAAGCCAAGGCCTTCCAGCCCTGGCCTCCACGCAGGGGGGTTATTCAGCTTCCACTGGGGGCTCCGAGCAAGTCGGGGAAGAAGCAACAGCGGCGATGTCGATGCTGGGGTGTCCCCGGGCCACGTTTTAAATACTTTATCCCTGAGCTGCCGTGTATTGCAAACACACACCGTGGCCCCCGAGAGCCCAGCGCCGCCCCGGCGCCCCGGGAATCGCCCTCCGGTTACACATCATCTACGACTTCACACTTAGCTTCACAGTCCAACTAGTTCCCCGAGTTCCCCCCTCTCCTGCCGTCTCTGGTGGCAGGGATGATTGCCGCGTAGTATCCTGAGAAAGAACGACGTGCTCGCGGGCACCGGCTCCGGCGCTTCCAGGCGAAGCCGCAGGAGACGAGCGAGCCGACCGGTAAACAGCACAGTTACAGGAGAATCTTCTTGTTTTTCCATTAAAAAACGTAGGAAAGAGAAAAGAAATTCAAGTTTTCTTAAAAAAGGTTGGTCTGAAGGACGGGACCGGCAGTTCCTTGACCTGAGGCGGCTGCGGGGCTGGGGCCGAACCCGAGGGGCTGCCGGTGCGGCGCAGGGCCGGGTGGGCAGCGCCCGGTGGGAGCTCAAAGCTCCGCACAGCGTCTGCAGGGCCGGGCAGGGCCACCCCAGTGGGCAGCAGCTCATGGGGACGCTGGGACCTTCCGACCCGGGAGCCCGCTCGCCTCTGGCTTTGTGTGACGGGGGGTGGCAGGGATCGGGGCTCGGGAACTGCAGGGAAAGGCAGAGCCGTGCCCGATGCCCAGGACTCTGCGGGGCACGAGGCACCACAGACGGGCGCCACGGGGGCACTGCTGGCACCCGGAGAGCAGCTACCGGGGCTGCGGCCTCAGTCCTACCAGCTGGGACGCACCTGGTGCCTCCGGGCACCCCGCAGCCCTCCAGGCCCGCGGCAGCAGCAGCAGAGCCCCCGGGCGCTTTCAGAAAGCTCTTGTCAGCCCCTCGAGCTGGGACTCGGCCCCATCCGCCGGCAGCAGCCGCCTCTGCTGCGGGTGAGGAGCTTCAGGCTGCCAAGCGGGAGGCCCGGGCACGGCCCTGCAGAGCACCGGAGCCCCAGCACCTCACGCCGACGTCCCGCATCTCTGCTCAGCCCAGAAGTGACTCCTCAGCTCTGGGGCCGCACAGCTGCCGCGGCGCAGGAGGGGGTCACTCGGCCCATCTCGCCTTCGAATCGCGGATAAAGATTGACTTGTCACGGCAGAGAACCCCACCACAGACCATTACTGCTGATGGATTCCTCCCTGACAGAAGGTCAGATAAGCAGGAGCAGGCAGCCGCCGAGGATAATGAACTTCCCCCCGCGAGCATTAAGCACCAGTAAAATATGGGCCCCTGTAAACCGAGTGTTGGGTGAAGGATGGAACCACCGCGCCGGCCTCTGCGGGCGTCCTTCAGACCAAATGCACAGATACATCTAGCGGGCGGCCTAGCGCCTCTACGTCTCTAGCTACGGCCCTACCTTCCCCTAATACCTGAGTTCGCAACGCAACACATTCACTTTACCCTGTTTAAAACCCACCAGCCGGCGGAGGACTGGGTGTGGAAGAAATGCAGAAGGACTGTCCGTGAGCTGGGGCCCCTGCCCCACCTGGCAGCTCACCAGGGCTCTTCCCGCCCCCTGCGACCAGACACCGCTGCCAGCCGGCCCGCAGGGAGCCCGCTCGACGCCCCAGCAGGGGAACGCTCTCGTGGCCCCGGCAGCCCGCGGCAGGGCGGGCGCTCCGGCGGTGCGGCAGCGGTCGCGGCGTCTGCTCTGGTTTCACGCCCTCACGCGTCCCGGGCCGGCCCGTCGGGCGTTTGGCAGCAAGACCACAAACACTTCCTTGGCGGCAGGTCGGCGCCGTCCGGTAACCGGAGGGTACAGCTTTTCCGGCAGCAACAGTTCCCCAAGCGTCACAACCAGCGATCCGCGAGCCAGCCCACCGTGGAGCGGTCATCGCATCGAGCCGCCTGGAAGCCAAAAGCCAAGAGCCAGCCTCTCCAGCAGGAGCAGACCCACCGCGTCACCCCGTCACGCGCGAGGCAGGGGCTGGCTGCAGAGGGCTCCCTGAGAAACACGCGCCCTCCCACGCGACCGAGGGGTCCACGAGACTGATGGCACCGCCCCGACGGCGACGCTCTCGCAAGCGGAGCCGCTGCCCGGACGTCCCACCTCAACAACCGGCAGGGAGCAGCCAGCGGACGGGCAGAGGACGGCGCGTCCTGGGCTGCGAGACGCCCGAGCGGGGCTGCGGAGGCGGCGGTTCGCTGTGGGTGCGCGGTGACCCCCAGCTGCCAACCACCGAGAGGTGCCAGGCCAAGTCACAGTGTCTCTCGGGCTGCAACTGAGGCAGCACTGCCGGGTGAAGGAGAAGGAAAGCGGATTCTAGCCAGGGAGGTTTTCCCCTGTCCAGCACCACACTCCCTGCGACCCCGGAGCAGCACCTGCCGCATGGCCTCAGCCAGAGCTGGTCCCTCCCGCCCCGAGGACAGGGGGGGCTTCCCTAACTCTTCTAAAGCAGCTCAAACTCAAACACTTGCTGGGGTTTGCTACCTAAACATCAGGCTCTGCTCCAAAGGCCTGGGGCAGGATGCCCAGCCAGGGCTGCCCAGCAGCCACCGAGTCTGTGGACATTAGCTCTTAACACAGGAGAGGACAAGAGCATCTCCCCAGCCTCCCCACCACCGCTGCCAGCAGGAAGCCACGAGGCTGCTCACGAGAAAACCAAGTGCAGGTGAAGCCCAGCACTTGGCAGTCACTCAAGCAGCTAAGCAGCTGGCACCGAGGCACCGCAGCGGTGCGGAGGCTGGGAGATGGAAAAGCCAGGCCTGGCGACACCCGGGACAGAGCAGCCCATCCAGCACTGCTCCAGCCCCCTCCTTCCGGGCAGGACGGACTCCACAAGCAGCAGAACAGCCCTGGCTCGTGCCCTCCTCGAGTCCAGCAGAGAAAGCCCTGCCCGAGGACCCTGGAGCCCCTCTCCCAGTCACACAGGTCACGGATGCCCACAGGGCACCTAGCTGTTCCCAGAAGCGGGCTGCCTGGCCCTGCTGCAAAGCAGATCCGCCCTTGGGAAAACAGGCTGGAGGGGACAACCCGGCCTCCTCCTCGCTAAGGAGCTTCTTCCTGCTTTTGTGAGCCTAAAATGGATGTTAAGGAAGCCAAGAGAAATCGCTCGCGGCTCTGCAGCGGCAGGAGCCCCTCTGTGTGACACCAGAGCCTCCCAGCCACCGCAGCGCCCGGCCAGGAACGTGGGCAGCCCAGGCGGCTGGTCCGGCTGGGGCAGAGCCCATGAGGCAGCGCCCAGGAGGGAGCCCACGATCCCGCCGGGGCAGCACTCGGGGAGCCAGCTGCCTCTGCGAGCTGCCATGGGAAGAGACACCAGCGGCTGGGCAGAGCTTTCCTCCTCCTCCACCCCTGCAGCTTTGTGCTGAACGCAAGAACAGCCTGGCACCCCGACCCCGCCGGCCCCTCTGGGCTCCCAACAGCTCCGCGATGCCGCGGGCTCCCTGCGACAAACGCTTTGGGTACAGATCACGGGCGGAGCGGTGCGCAAGCAGCACCTTCTCCTTGAGGTAGTCTTAGTCATCGCAGCCCCCAGCACGAAAGCACTAGCCCTACAAACACTGTCACATTAAACATCTTCACATTCTGTAAACCGCTGGGGAGTGCGTCTGCTGCACCCAGACAGAACCTTGTGCATCGTGTTGAAGCTCATACATTCAACTCTGTCGTGAAATAAATATAGAGGAAAAGGAGTAAAAAAACAAACCAAAACAAAACAAAACCAAAAGCGATTCTTGCTGCGCGGCCAGGGCGCCGCTGCCCCTCCCGGGGCGAGCCAGCTCCCTGCCCCGGGCACGGCTCGGGCTCCGCGGGCACCGGGGCGCGGCCGGCTCACTCCTTGCTCACGCTCGCCTTGCAGGAATGTAGGACGGCCTTAAAGAGGAGAGGCAGCTGCTCCAGGGGGACATTCACCAGCTTTCCTGGGAAAGAATTGAAAGAGGCAGAATCAGCAGCCGCTCCTGAATCAGATTTCAGAGACACCTAAGCCAGCAGCGCCGCCGGAGGTGGCTTCACCTTGAACCTCTCTCAGAAGCAGTTAATCATCCCCCCACCGCAGCAGACACTTGATAGCCAGCGGGACACCGCCAGGCCTGTTATTTACGGAACCGAAAGCAAAACAACTGGGCAAAGGCAGATCCAAATGGCTCCTCCGCAGCGGAGCCGTGTTTACAGAACCCGGGGAAGACTAAACCCCATCTATCCTCAAACTCCCTCGCTGATCTCAGGCGGGAGCCACTCCACAAGTGCCCCCTAACAACCACAAGTTGGTTACCAGGGCGCGGGACGAGGCACACGGAGCCCCGGCATGGGGCCGCAGCCCGTCGCCCTTTGCCCTGATGTTCAGGAACAGGCAACAGCCTAGTAACGGCAGAGCCCAGCGACCTCACCGGTGAGGCACCTGCACTTGAGAACCCACCTGCAGAGGTGCTGCCCAGCTGGGGTTGCTCTGCACAGCTGCTCCTGCTCTGCCCAGCACCTCCTCGGTGAAGCAGCCTTTCAGGGACCCACCTCTCTCAGCAGGTAACTCACCCTCCAGCCACCACTACAACCCTGGAGATGCCTCCCAGCCGGGGTTTGAAGGACGACAATAAACGGAGAGCCCGACCAGAGCACTGGAAGGGTCTTGTTGGGGGCAGGGGACTGGAGAGCGGGACCTAACACCATGGCCACCAGCATCACAGGGTCAGTGTGCCAAGAGTCAGCCTGGCTGGCCGGGTGATGGCAGCAGTTTAAAGGTGATGGAGAAGCTTCCGTAGGAAAGGGCCCCAGGCAAACAGCCCCACCAACGCCAGCAAGAACTTCACTGCCACGTGCCGGAGCTCGGCGGGAGGAGGCCCAGGCCGTTACCTGCAATGTATCGTATCTCTGGCAAACACATCATCAGATCCGGGAAGCGGTTTGGCTGGTGGGGGTACTTGTACTCCGTGAAGTCCTGGCACACGTACCAGTACCGCTTGTTCAGCTGCTCCAGCTGCGACGCGTTGCTCAGGCCCCTGATGTCTGCGGGTGAACACAGCCAGAGTCAAGAAGGCGGCACCACAGCAGCCCCGGGAGCCGCAGAGGCACCCTCGCTGCCGCTTCTGCAGCGACGACAAACCGATGGCTAACACTCTAAGTGGAGTCACACACAATCCCACAACATCAGGAACGGGAAGGGACCTCCAAAGACCAGCCAGTCCCATCCCCCTGACACAGCAGGGTCCCCTAGATCCAGTCACACAGGAATGTGCCCAGGCAGGTTTGAAACATCTCCAGAGAAGGAGACTCCACAACCCCCCAGGGCAGCCCCTGCCAGGGCTCTGGCACCCTCACTGGGAAGAAGGTCCTTCTCACACTGATGTGGAACCTCCTCTGCTCCAGCTCACACCCGCTGCTCCTTGTCCTGTCACTGGGTGCCCCTGAGCAGAGCCTGGCTCCATCCTCCCGACACCCGCCCTTCGCTGCTTTGCAGACCGGCCCCGAGTGCCCAGCTGGACCAACACTGGAACTCCCCGCTCTACACCTGGGTCTGGGTAAGGATTTCCTGTGTGGAAGACCGGCACGAGAACAGCTCCTGCCCTCAGCTCTCAATCCGCAGAGCTCCACGGATGCTCTGGGAGACGCTGGCTCCAGCAGCCTGACATGCTGCCTGCCTGGCGCAGCAGCTCCGTGCCAAGGCCTAGCCCTCGGTGCAGACCCGGCTAATGCTTCCTCAGCAGAGACACATTGATTTTAGCTGTGGCCTCCTGGCTGAGGAGAGCACCCGCCTTGGTAACTCGAGGCACCCTCATCTTCCTCCTCATCAGCCCCACGAGCGCTATAGACTTGCCAGGCACGCTGCCGGGGTCCTGGGGGCACCCAGCCCAGCGCAGCGAGGAAGGCCTGGGCGCAGCTCAGCGCTGCAGAGGCACCTGACGGAAGAGCCACTTATCTGCCGCCCAGAAGCTGACTGTGGAAAACAGCTCCCAGGTACTGCACATAGAAAATGGCAAACTTCACCTAAAAATAAAGGGTGGCAGGAAGCTAATGAAAACACGTTCTGGGAACAATGGGAGCAGCGCGAGCGGCGCATCAGCCCGCGTCAGGAAACTGCCGCGGGAGCAGAGCGGAACCGCAGCCCGGCACGGACTGAAGCGTCAGCACTATCTCCCGGCCTCCAGAGCGGGGGGAGAGCGCCCGTGGCACGCTCACGCGGCCATCTTTCACCCTGTGCACCGCTCCGGGGCCATCCGTTTCCAAAACCACAGCTCAGCACCGGCCCTCGCGCGCCGGCCTCTCAAGAGCTGTCCCATCCGCTCACGGAGCGACGTCCCGGGAGGTCCCACGGGCACAAGGCCACCAGGACCGGCTGGGAAAGGGGATCTGTGAGCAGCGGGTGAAGCTCCACGGCAGGGGCAGGCGCTGCTGAGGGCAGAACCCATCCATTCCCCACTGCCTCAGGCCACCGCCGCTGTTAGCAAACAGCCAGCATCTTCTCACACCCGTGTGAGCTCTGCAGGGCCCTGCAGCAGCCTAAAGAGTCAGAGCAGCTCTGGAAAGAGGAAGGAGAGGCTGTACCAACCGGCCAAACACCTCTGCCTGGTGGGGCTCTCTGAGCCGCTGTTATGGAAATAGCTGGTGCCGCAGGAAACACCCCTCTCACCAACCAATGGGCTCTAAGGCAGGGGCCTGCTACCTGCCCGAAGAGCTCCCACAGCAGGGACCAGACGATCTGCAGAGGTCCCTTCCAAGCCCCTGACTTCTGACGCCATGGCCTCTGCCTGCTGCGTCACCACTCGCCCAAACCTTAGCCGCAGGGGTCCCGGCAGCCCCCCGCTGTTCTCACGGGGCACTGGCGGCCTCGGTTCCCGTTCAGCGACACCCTGAGGCCCTCGGCACCTTGGCAAAGGCAGGGACGATGCCCTAAGCGAATGAACTCATTCACTTGCCGACTGCCTTCGGCGGCGCCTCGCTCGGCACAGCGCGGCTCTGCAGGACGGCAAAGGCGCGCAGCGACGCCTCAGAGCTCGTCAGGGAAGAGACTGCTCGGCCCAGAGCGCGCTGCCAGCGGGGCACCCACTCACCTTGGTTGAGGAAGTTGATGGCTTTCATGCATGCGTACTCCTCGTTGCTGACCTTCAGCTGGTTGAACTTGCGGAAGAGGTAGATCAGCCGCTCCATCACCTCCATCCCCTCTTCGCTGAACCTGAGGACAGGGATCACACATCAGCGCCCGCAGGACGCAGCCCGCACAACCCGGGCAAGAGGCTGCCGCACAGACGGACTCGCTGCCTGGTCGTTATGGCCCCTTCCCTCTCCTCGGCTGAGGGCAGCGCCCCGGTCACTCTGCTGCACCGGGGTGAGACATTGCAGCAAGGCCGGGATACCCCTCGCAAACGCGTGGGACCAGAGACACCCCCTGTCAAAGGGGGAGAAACTGCAGGCCTGAGGCTGAGTGGAGTAGTCTGAAGAACACGGGTGGCTTCACCCACCCTTGCAGAGAACAGCCAGCAAGAGGCGGGCAGGAGAGGGCCTGAGCTGGTGCATGGGGAAAGAAAACCTCCCCAGACCCTCCTGAGAATCTGCCTGGTGGACAGTCCGTGGCACAGAACCAGGGTCTCTGCTGAAGGGGGTGCTGGGCTGCCTCTGCGGGAGCGGCACCCTGCGTGCGCCAGGCACAAGCGGCGCCCACGGGCACGCTCCAGGACCACCCGACACGTGCCACCAGCCTCTCAGAACACATCTCGCTGCGGCAGCCCCGGGTTTCAAAGGAGCCTCATCTTGCGAAACTGCTCAGAAGTGGGACGGAAGTGCTGGGGAAGCTTCAGCCGCGCTCGGGCATTGTGCCGCGGCGAGAACGAGCGCGCGGCCAGAGAGGCCCCCGTGAATAGGCCAGAAATAGACCCTTCTCCACGGCACAAAGCGCGATTTTGGCAGGTGTGTTTGTTTACTTCAAAGTTATTTGTGCAATGCTCGGCGGCGCTGACCCCAGCGCGGCGCAAACAAGCTGCCTGAACCGCGGGTCGCTTCTCCAGCGAAGCAATATCGCGGGCGCTGAAAGCCTCGGCGGCTAATCTAAAGTTGGACAAGTTTGCTTGCTCTCGAGCTGACACCGGGAATCTTGCAGGTGCAGGATTGCAGAGCTCAACAAGTTAATGAGCACAGAGACCACTCAGTCGGCTGTCGGGCTTAATTGTTTTTAGAGCAGGCACATTTTTACCAGCCACTCGTCACTTCATAAATCCAGGAGAGCTCTTCTCTCATTCCTGGAGCTGAACTGTCTTACTTTCCCCGCACATACTTTCCTCCCCCTTTCAAACAAAGCTGGTCTGTTTTTCACAGCCCTACTTCTTCTCGAGGACTGACTCCTCCACACACTTTTCCCTCGCAGTTTACACCAGGCAAGTTTCTGGCTGGGAGTTATCGGGATCAGCTGGGGACGGGGAGGGAAGCGCTATCAGGAGTGCCGGGGAGGTCAACAATCTATTCATTTCATATTCATCTCCAGCAAAACAGCACAATGAAAGAAAACATTTGATCTGGCAGGCAAACAGAACATTTAGCCAGCTGTTAGAGGCAACTACAGCAGGGGGCTGGGGAGCTCATCCTATGCCTTCTTCACTCACCACCCACCCGAGGCACTGCCTCGGTGGCTCTGCTAAACAGGGCCAGAAATTAACCCCCGAGTGCCAGAGCATCACAACAGCTCAGGCAGATCTCTGCAGCCGTCTCTGAGAGCTCTGGTTTCAGTGCTGGGGCTCTCCAAGGAAACTGCGGCCCTCGGAGGAAACCCACAAGCCCGACGCCTCTCGGACACAAACGGAGCAGTTTTGCCAGGAGGGAGGCTGGCACCCACCGACTAGCCCTCTGCCGCGGGCAGGCAGTCAAGCCGTGGCTGAGCCACATGAAGCCAGCGGGGAGGGAGCCGTGCGGCCCAAGAGCCCTCATCTGTGCAGCTTCCGCTAACTGGCTCTTTTTGCCGAGCGCTTCCCTGTTATTAAGGGCCATTAACAACACTCGAAAGGCTAAATCAGAAGGGGCTGCAGCAGCCCCGTGCTCCCAGACACCTCTTCCCAGCCACGTGCTCGGGTCTGCTCTGAAGGACTCTGGAGGGAACCAGCTCTGAACTGGCTGCTCCTGAAGGGCGAAGGCTCCTCCTTTGTCCTGCTTCCTCACCTCTTGCTTGTGTTTAGCACAAGCCCCGAATGGAGCGACCGCTTCTCTTTGGGGGCTCAGGCCAGGCCAGCGGGAACAAAGGGCCGGCTGAATGCGGTTTTCTATGGCCCTCGTGGCCCTGGCAGCAGCGGCACCAGATGCACGATGAATGGCCGGGCAGAACGGCCCCGCGGAGGAACCTGCCCCAGGGAATGAGACACCTGGGCCCAGCTCTCAGCAGCCTCCTGCAGGGTCTCAGCCAGCCCCTCCGCTTGTCGAAACGGGCGCACAAAGGAGCCCCAAGGAACCTCAGCAGTGGTATTTAAATCCCTGCTCAGCAGGCACCGAGACACCCTGGTGGCTGCGGCAGAGCTGCCCAGCCCAGCGTGGGCAGAGTGCAGACCAGTAACAGGGAGGGTGGGCAGCACTGCCCGTGAACCCCACCTGTTGTTCCACGTTAGCCTGAGACCGTGACTCCGCTACCTACGGCAGGCTCTGCCCGGCCGCGGGCCTCCAAAACAAAGCACCCAACCCAAAGCCCAAGCCCCTGGCCAGGGTGATAAATGAAAGGCAGGTCGCTCAGAGCATCTGATAGCACCGAGGATGGAAAAAACAAGGGCTACGTTGCAACATCTCTGAGTTTATGAAATCAAAACACTGAGCCGGCAATTAATAACGAACCCTCTGATAGTAGAGACAACCGGCTTTGGGAACAAACTTTCCACTGGCCCAGGGGGTTCTGTAAATGAGACCTTCTGGCCTGCACCTCAGGGCTACCCAAAGCGAGGGCTAGCTTCAATCTCCTGATCAAAAGGGCGCTTTGGAGGGCTGTGCTGGGAGGGAGCTCAGGGAACACAAGCACGCCCCTTCCCCTGCGGAAGCGGTCTGGATTCAACGCTAACCCCGACGCGCTTGCTAAGCCTCAAACAGCTGTTTCCTAAAACTCCAGGTGAAGTGACCGTCGTCCCCCCCCAGGGCTCTTCCATCTCCATCTCTCGCTCCCTCACCCGCGGGCTCAGCCCTCACCTGTGCAGCTCGTCGTCAGAGGGAGAGTACTTGGAGGTGACATCCGCAAGGTCACCAAAGATCTGCTTGCTGTACACAGTCAGCGAGGAGAGCAGGATCAGCTCCTGCCACGTGGAGCTGAGCAGGCAGGTATAGTCCTTGATGGAGAGCTCGCAGAAGAACGGCAGCTTCTTGATCCAAGCAATCTGCCTGAAGAGCAGCTCGTCCGCCAGCCGACACAGCAGCGCAAACAGCTCGGCCTGCGTCACCTTGTACCTGCGGGCACAGCCAACACCAGGGCAAAGAACAATCAGCAGCGCCGCAGGACGGCCCGGCGAGGCTCCCCAAAAGCGGGGCCACACAAACCCACTGACGGGCCTGTCCAAGTGCCCACGGGCCAGTGCCTGGCGTCACCTGGCAGCAGGAGCTGCTATGGCCAGCGCCCAGCCCACCCATCCGAGGGCTGCAAGGGGAACCACCCCTGACCCCAGGGGTCACTCATCCAGCCGGCCACCAGCCGGCCAAGGGCAGCTCAGCCTCAGAGACAGCCCCCAGCTCCCGCCACCGCACGGACCACCCAGCTTCGTTCTATTTACCCTGGACCGCGCTCACGCACTTCCGTCCGGCTCATGCAGGCCCAGGGCTGAAAGCCACGATCCCGAAGGGCAGCGCCGGGCAGCCCCCGACTGCGCACACTCACCCATCCTCGATGAGCATCGGCGTGCCCAGTGGCTCCAGGTCCTCCGCGGACACCAGCTGATTGATGAGGCTGTGCGACTGGGGGTCCAGGCTGCGCATCTGCGGGGGCATCAGAGCCGAGTGAGCAGAGTAGCTAAAAAGGTGCGGGAGGTACTGATAGTGCGTGGACACCGGCGTCCCGATGTACTGATCCCTGAGTGCGGCGAACCCGTTCAGCTCCACCGACCTACTGGAAAAGGAGAAGCCCGTTAATGCGCCTCTGGACTTCCACTAAACCTTGAACCAGCTCCACCAGTGCAAACAAGAACGGGGAAAGAACAGAGTTTGCCCCCCGACGGGAAACGTCTGAGAGTGCGGGGCACAGAATCACGGAACGTTACAGACCAGAAGGGACCCTGAAAGGTCATCGGGTCCAACCCCCTGCCACTGCAGAAACTCTTCCAGGGCTCATTCCCACCTTGAAGATGGAGTAGAAACAGGCGAAGGCTGGTTGCTCTCAGAAACTCCATTTCCAGGGGAACTGTGGTCACTGTCTCCATTGTTGCTCCAAGACATGTTGGCCTCTCCCTCAAACTCTTGCCCAGTCATGATCCTCTCAATCTCCTCCTCCGATATCTGCCAAACACAGGACTCTTCGGGTTACTTCAGCCCGGAACAGAAATGAGACAGAGCCCCGACACACGAGCACCTCGGCCGCACGGCCACATCCCACAGAGCTGAACCCGCCCTGCACCAGGGAAACGCTTGGCCGCCGCTGCAGCTGCCACGGCCTGGCTTCACGAGAAGGCGGCACCGAGAAGTCCTCCTGCCAACTGCCGTGGGGCCGCCTGCTGCCTGCGCTGCAACTCGAGGGACCCAGCACAGGCAGCAACGGGCACAGCGAGAGATGGTGTCAGACACAGGCAGCAACGGCCGCCCGCCAGCCCCCGGCACCCCACCAGTGACCAGCCTGGCGGTAACTGAGGCCAGCTCACCGGGAACATCACTCCGTACTGGGCAGAGTTAACGGGAGATGGAAGGTGGGGTGGGCACTGCTTTGCTAAAGCAGTTGAGAGCGGCAAGGTGACACCTACAGACCAGCCAGCAAGGCATCTGCAGCCCGCTGGCTTCCCCCAGGTAAGAACCAAGGAGGCAACCACGCACCCAGCACTTAAAACAAGGATTAGCAACAGGAACCTGAGCTAAGGCAGACTAAAGCCAATCAAACACGGGGTTCACTGAAGAAGACCATCTCAAGAATGAGCCAACCTGCTCCTGGAGAAAGCAGGTAGCGGGGGAAACGGGACAGGGGAGTTCTGGGGCTCTTCCTCGCAGCTGAAGCTGAGCCGTGCCCGTCCCCCAGCGAGGTCGCCCTGCAGCGTGGAAAGCCCTCGCGCTGGCACGTGTGCCAAGAACACGCCGTGAACTCAGCAGCCCATTCCAGAGACATCCACTACTCCACAGGCTGGCAGAGGAGTCAGAAACACTCAGCAGCTTCCCCAGTTAGAGGCTGAAGAGGGCAATGGTGAACCAGTCTCAGCCCAGGAGGAAGCTGGTGGCACAAGCTACTGCCCAACTGCCAGGTCCCCGATGAGCAGAGCCCTGCTGGGGCAGCAGCGGGGGCAGTTCTGCCACAGCGACGCTGCTCAGGGAGCCGTGGAAAGTGCTTCCTGGGCAGGAACGAAAGCTCTGTCCCACACTTTAAGGCTGAGGAACCGGTGCTGTTACCAACACGGGACGTGCAAACAGCACGAAGGCTCCTGCCCTCACGGAGAAGCCCTTCTTGGGCAGCCAGGCTCTCCCTGAGGCCGGCCGCAGGCGCTGCCCCACTCCTGCCTTGCCCTCGTTGGCCACGGAGAGCTGTGGGGAGCAGGCGGAACGGCTGCTTCCTTGGCCTCCGCTCAGTTTTGGCCTGAGCAGTCTCTCCGCAGCCACGTGGAGTCACAGACAATGCTCTCGGTGTTATTTCTGTTTTGCTAAAACAAATAGTAAACTTTTAAAGGGCCTCTTCCCCAGAAGCGAGCGGGAAATGGCCATCGTTTCTCACGCGCGCGCCGCAAGCTGCCGGGCTGAATTACCTCGCGCTTTACAAGCCATCTCCACCGAGCTGCACCATCAATCAGCCAGACATTTACGGGGTGCCCAGCCCGCAGCAGCTGGAGCAACTGCAGCAGAGAGCCCGTGAGATTGAGCGGGAGCTGTGCAGGGATGGATGTCCTTGCGTGGCTCACAAAGGACAGAGCGCCGTGATGGCCAGGCTCCCTGGGGCTGAGCTGTGTCCCCACTGGGGACAAGGAGGGACCAAGAGGGACAACCAAGGACCAAGAGTTACTGACAGACCTGCAGGTCGCGATGTGTTTGTCCCCCACGTGCAGAGCCAGAGCTCTGCTAGGCCAGCAGACAGCTCAGAATGAACTCCAGTCCCATCCCACACCCAGCTGCTGTCGTGGCCCCAGCCCACCACCCACGAGCTGCTTGCCAGAGCCGAGAGAGCAAAACTGGAGGCAACCGCAGGGCAGCGGCCGGAGGTGCTCACCTGGACAGGCCCGATGCTTTTGTTTCTGCCTCCCGGCATGCCGTCCTCTCTGATTGCTGAAAGAGAGAACCAAGCCTCGGTGAGGAACACCAACGTCCAGCGCTCTGCAGACGTGCAAGAGGGAAGGCAGCGACCCGTTTGGGACAAAACAACTTTATGTTTAAGTTTCAGTCTGTTCTTTAAACAATCTCCAGGAAGTTTCAGCGGAGCCCAGCGAAGCAGATTACCCTGGAGCTGCCTCCCTACCTCCCTCTTCCTTCTGCTTTTCTCTCCACTGGCAGAGCAGCTCTGCAGAAGCTCCCAACCCTGCTCCTCCTGCACCTCCTCTCCTGGGCTGGGTCCCCATGTTTATCAGGCCTCGATCTCTTTCCCACCACAGCCTGGCTGGACTTGGCAAGAGGTTCTCCCCAGCTGCGCAGTGACCTTGCTGCTGCCAGCCAGCTCGGCACAGGGGACTGCCAGAGCACAAAATGACACAAAACTGAAGGAGAAATCCCTGCACCAGAGAACTTCAGGCGTTTTCCGCTCACATCGCCCTCATCTGTCACACACTCAGCTCAGGGACCCCACTGTGGTGACGCAGAGCTCGGCACATCCTGCACGTGGACCTCACCTGCAGCCTCCTGAATGGGAACCACCCAGCCGAGCAATGCAGACCCCTGCAGATGAGTGCCCCGATGGCTTACAGCCCCAGCAGCCCGTGGCCCGCAGCACAGCGATCGCCGGGGCACCTCACAGCGCCTCACCTCGCAATGTTTCTCAGCTAATCCCACTAGGAGCCAGGGACACAAAGTGCCCCGGGGTTCTGATGTCGCAGTGCGCTTGGAGCAGCCATCACCTCACCTCCTCCTCCTCTACACCCAACCACCCTCCTGCTCTGCAGACCCCGGGCAATCTGCGCCTGCAGAGGTCACCGCTCTTCCTGAAGTCAATGCTGGTGTCACCAGGCTGCTCCTTTCTCTCCAGGGGCCTTCTGACTTGGCCACTGGACTCTCCACCTCCCTTCAACAGAGCTGCCCACCCTGCTCAACTGGTTTGATGAGCTGCCTTCCAAACTGGCTGAAGGGCAGCACTGTGCCTGAACTCCTGCACTCTGAACCCAACCTGTAAAACGTAAAACCTTTAACCCTTGCTGTGTGCTCAGAGCAGTCAGCCGTTCATGTGGTGGGGGCTGCTTCAGCCAGAGCTCTGGTGAATCATCGTCACGAGACGGTAACTTTCAGCAACTGTAGGTTAACTGGACTCTGCTGGCTCAAGGTTTGACGGTCCCCAGGCTGCCTTGTCAGACCCCACAGGCCTCTGACAATGGGATTTACAGGATGCAAAGCGATTCGCTTTGTTTTCACACAGAATCATAGAAGATCACACTGGAAGGGACCTCAAGGACCTTCTGGCCCAGCCTGTCTTGGCAAAAGCACTGTCTAGACAGGCTGGCCCAGCTGCATCATACAAGTGCCCAACGCTGAGGAGCCCACCGCTCTCAAAGGCTAATTGTTTAAATTCTTACAAACACTCCCAGCTTAAAGCTCAGCCCTCGTATCCAGCACCACTCCCTGCTGCCCGTGGTGCCAGGTTTGAATTCCCCCATCTCCCAGATCATTCCCTGGAAGGGGCTGCCCGGAGGGTTGTGGAGTCTCCTTCTCTAGAGATGTTTAAAACCTGCCTGGCCACGTTCCTGTGCCACTGGATCTAGGGGATTCTGCTCTGACAGGGGGATTGGACTGGATGATCTTTCAGGTCCCTTCCAATCCCTAATGTTCTGTGACTCAAACGGGGATTTGCAAGTCTTGCCCACCGCACAACCTAGATGACAAGATCAGCAAGGAAATGCAGAAATGGTTTCACTGCTTGTCCATCAAAAAGAGGCTTCAAAGATTCCACAACACACAAGCAGCTCCAGAAGAGCTGCCCTGGAGCAGGGCCGGGTGGCTCACTGGTGAGGCAGGAAGGACCTTTGAGATCACCGAGTCCAACCCACAGCAGACCTGCCAGACCCCACAGGTTCTCCCCCGCACGTCCAGCTCAGCTTTGCCGGAGCCCAGCACGACCCGCACCCAGACCCAGCTCCGACCCCACTTCTGGGCTCTGCAGCCCCGCGGGGCCGGCAGGAGGCGGCGCGGCCGGCAGGTGGCGCTGTGCCCCCGCGGCTGAGCCCCCGCGGCTGAGCCCGCCCGCCCGCCGCCACCCGCAGGGCTGCGGGAGCCCCGAGGGGTCCAGCCCGGCCGACACGGGGCTGAGCCGGGTGAAGGACCCGGCGCCGTGACCAAACCGTACTGGGCAGCTGAGGGATCACCAGGGAACTGGCTGGGAACTGGCCACCCAGTGGAGCTTCCACTGGGAGCTGGCAACCTGCTGGGCACCCAGCAGAGCTTCCACTGGGAACTGGCTACCAGCAGAACCCACACAGACAATTAGTAACCAAAGCAGCCAGGAGCTAATCTTTCCATCCCAGCCCTGAGACACATCTTGTGCGGAAGATCCTGAAGGATTTGCAGAAGATTTATGGAAGTTTTAGAGCTCCTGACAGGTGGCTTTCGCCTGAGTGAAGACACGAAAGTCATCAACAACGAGCGAGAAACAAGAGGTGACACTTGTGTCTGGTGGGCAGGCAGGGTCCTGCTGCTGCCGTCCCACCCACGTGTCCAGGAAGGAGCATGAGCAGCCCCATCTGCCACCAGAGACTGTGGGGTGGCTGTCTCTAACCCCGGTCACAGTGCCTCCTTAGCCACCTCTTACCTGGCAAACCCACCTTCAGCATCGCCCAGCCCCGCGCCGAGCCAAACACTGCCAGCTGGAGATGGGCAGCGAGTGCAGACCCCTACAGCTCACCACTGCAGTGGGCAGGCAAAGCCTGACCCTGATCCCCCAGCACTTTAGAGCCTTCTTCAGTCCCCCCATTTCAGCCACATCACTACACTGAAGCACAGAAACAGAGACCACCTTGTCTGGGGCCAGCGCGAGGACAGATCCTCCAGGAAGGACAGCAACAAGCAGTAACCTTCCTGGAAAAAGGGATCACACAAGGAGCAGTTCTCCGAGCAGCTGTGTGTGACCCCAGTTGACACCGATTTCCTCCTTGATACAGAAACACGGCAGCTCAGAAGAGCTCCACGCCCGCGCATCACTGCGCTGCAGCTCCCTTGTCCTCACCTTTCCGGTTCATCCCCATCTGGAGGCATTTGAGCAGCCGGCAGTACTGGCACCTGTTGCGCTGCTTGCGCGACATGACGCAGTTCTTGTCCCGACTGCACCGGTAGACCCGCTTGTTGCAGATGCTCCTTTTGAAGAACCCTTTGCAGCCCTCGCAGGAGATGATCCCATAGTGCAGCCCTGTCGCTCTGTCCCCACAGATCAGGCAGGTTCGCTGATCCACCCGCTCATCTGCAAGAGAAGAGGAAAGAAGGGCCTTGAGCTCAACAGAAAGGTTTCCCTGAGCGCTCAGCAGTGCTCCGAGAGGACTGGGACTTGGCACCCCACGGGCTCCACTGCTGGAGGCTCCCAAGCTGCCACAAACGCAGCGCCCCAACCACCACCAGGATCATCTCCCTGTATTCGAGAGGTACCAAGTCCAGATGTTCTCAACAGTGCCAAGAAGGCCAAAGGAAACCTCGAGTTTGTTTAACAACCAGCTGCAAGTGCCTCTGGCCACCTAGTTTACCACAAGTGGAAGTGGTCAGGGAAACAAAGTGCTGCTAGACTGCAAGGAGCTACCAGCTGTACAGAGTGACTCATCCAGGCGACGAGGGAACTACAGCAATGCTCAGACACGGGGGGCAGAGGGTCACACGGTGCTGGAGATGATGGGTCTCGATGGGTGAAGGAACACGGCTGAGAAGATGAACAACAGGAGGTAAGGACAGGGCACTAAGCGAAGGAACAAGTCAGCACAGCACTGGTGGCCTTAGGCAGGGGCTGGATGTTAGCGGCTGCCTGCACCCACCATCCCACCCTGGGAGTTCAGACTGGAAGACACACAGCTACACGAACTGGCCCGGTGCTGGTGCCCTGCCCACGCCCCACCGGCCCTGCTTTCTGGCCCTGGGTGAAGCGATACAGACCTCAGAACACCCCAACTGCACCGGCTTGGGAAGAGGAGCTGGTTCAAACTCACACAGGCACGGCAACGCCCAGCCTGCTTTTCCTCACTCAGGTCTGACCAGGGAGGTTTTTTATCTGCAGGACTTCTGGAGCAGCAGAGGTCCCAGGGAAGGCGTCTCCAGCCACCACAAAGCCTGAGCAACCTGACAAACCACCGTGGGGCTTCTTCCCAGCAGGGAACATGTGAGCGCAGCAGAAATAAAGGAACCAGATGTATGAGGGTCAGAAATGAAACCAGTTTTCAGCTCCACAAGCCAAGCAGAAATCTAAACCAGCTGCTCTTCCTCACAGGCAGCTTTCTCCAGCTTGAACCCAGTAGAGCCCGGGGCCAGCCTGTGCTCAGCTTTACAAGGTTTGCTGGGGCACAGCAGGCACCTCTCTGCAGACTTCACTGCAGCTGGTACAAAACCATGAATGAAAGGAAACAGCAACTTTCAACTGCAGAGTCACTCCCGGTGTCATCACCCTGCCAGAAGGTCCCCAGCTTCACAGGACAGGCAGCCTCAGGCATGCGGCAGAGGAATGCAGGTACAGGTCAGCACTGGGGCTATCTGAGCATCTCCCCAAACATGACTTTGTAGTCACCAATTGCATAATCTCTACCTTCAGCTATCTGATCAGTGGCAGGAGGGGGCCGGGGATTAGCCTGGACACAGGAGTCCTCTATCTGCAGGGCTTAGCTCAGCCCCAGCTTAACTCACAGCCCTCCCCCTGCTCCCAGCAGCGGGGCCATAAATCGTGGGTGCTGGGGGATCGCAGGGTCAGCAGCACCGGCTGCGCTTGCCACTGGCCACACAGTGCCGTGGCCGGGCAGGAACCAGGGAGCAACACACCTACTGGCACACTTGAAAGGGTGGATTGCTGCAGCATCACATCCTGGGGTGCCGTGGGGCTCCCTCACTCAGAGCACAGCGATGGGCAAAGGTCTAAGTGAGGGCCGGTCTGCAGAGCAGCTTTTGTGCTGTGGGAAGAGCGGGGCCGTCACTGAGAAACAAGGAGGATCAGAACCCTCCCTCGGTCCCCATCTCCACGCCGGCAGGGTGACGGTGAGGTGGTGCGAACGGCCCCGCCGCCACGATGGCTGCCACACGGTAGATTGGGAGGGTTTCCAGATGAAACCCACCGCAGGCCAGCAGCACTCAGCGTGAACAAAGACACGGACCCCCAGGGACTGGAGAGGTGTCCATAGGCCCTGTGAACTGCTGCTCAAACAAGCCCAGCAGATAAAAAGTACTGACCTACAGAAAGGCTTAGAGGGTAAAAGAAAACAACCCTGCAGGACCCTGCAGGACCCGCAGCCAGGCCCAGGACGCTCCCCCTGCAGCCCACGGCTTGCCAGCCCCTGACCTTTGCCACTTCTCACCCTGCGCAACACAGGCGCCTCGTGCCCGCGAAGAGCAGGACAGCCGGGGCAGAGCCCCCCGAAACGTTGTGCCGGGGGTGCCGAGAGCTCCCTCAGCTTGGCAATGCCACTGGAGCACCAAGCGCCGCAGCGAGTGCGACGACGGCGAAGCTGCCCCCATCCCTGCCTCTGGCACCTCTGCTCTCCCCCAGCTTCAGAGCCGCACAAGACGACACAGACTGTGAAAGCTGATGGGAAGCTTTTCTCAAATACCCTCCCCACGTTTTATTTCGGAGGGAGAGGCCCAAGGAAGCTCTGTGCCCGCCCTCCCCTCCGTTTTCCTGATGGCTCTGCCATGCAAGGAACTCATACTCGGGATATTGCGGCTTTGTTCTCCTCCCCATTGTAGCGGGGGCCACTAAATCAAACAGTTGCTGCTACGACAAAAGCACTCACAAAAATCTCAACCTCATCTTGAACCCTGCAGATTTTTATGGCTGCTCCCTCGCTAAGCCCTCCCCGAAGCCACACTAAAGGGCGCATTGTTTTCGGAGGTCACGGCAGGTTTCGACCGCATCTTCATGCGACGTGAATTCCCCGCAAATATGACGGTGCTGCCCAAGAGCCACTGCGCCGGGCTGAGGCGGAGAGTCTCTCCCTGGGTTTTATAAGGCAAAACGGCAGGAGCAGAGCGCTTCTTTTCTTTAAGGGCTGCTCTTCCCCCTCAGCAAGAGGAGTCCTGATCATTCCTAAAAGCCCCACGGACTTCCACAGGGAAATAGCTTGGACTCCTGCTGCAGAGACGCACACGGCAACCGCTGCAGCACGCGAGCAGCAGAACAAGCGCACGAGAAAGCAGGTAAAGTAAGGGGACGGGGTCCAGCCCTCAGCAAGTCTCCACCACTGCTCCCACCTGTATCACAGCTGCACAAACCCCGAGCAGGCTCCGTGCTCCAAGCAGCACAGCCCCCTTCCTGGAGGGGTCCAGATGCTCCATCTCCTCCGGCTCCCTGCCAGGGACTTACCTTGGCAATAAGGCCGTGCGCCGGAGCGGCCCGCTCCGTGCCCGGTAACACGGGTGCGGAAACAAAGCCTTGCTGTGTCCCAGAGCGAGGCCGGCAGTGAGGCACAAACCCCAGAGCAGACGGTGCTGCTGAACGGGGTGGGGGGCACAGAGAACTCGCACAACTTCCCGTTTACACAACTGAAGGAGACCCACAGCTGGGAAAACCTTCCGTGGCTGAAAAGAGGTTAGAGACGAGAACGCCCAGCACTGTGACCCGCTAGGCAGCCAGCATCAGTGTTTAACCTCTCCTCAACTGTGGGTCGTGTGTTTGCTCCCTGAGCAGCTCGCCTTCTCTCGCAGCGCCCTGTAGCTGCCTGTAAATTTCAAGCTGCTAAATACCAGCTGTTCGGGGCAGGGGAGATCTCACACATGTGTTACCCAAACCCTAACAACGCCCCTCTGGCCTCTGAGATGCCTCAAACACAAACAAACATCTCAGAGGTTTCTTTCCCCCCTTTATCTTTCCTAAGGATTTAGTTCCCAGAGAACCCTCCCGTTAAGGGCAGGACGCAGAGGAGCAGGGGCAGAGGCGCTCCCTGCTCGCTGCTGAGCGCAGCTTTGTCCCGACAAGCCCACCCCCAGAACCCAGTGCCTTCGCTTGAGGGGCTTTTCCTTAACTTTACATCCATGAACTCGGGGATTCTAGTTTCCTTCTCTGGGCCAGCAGCCCCCTTGATGGCTGAGCCCATAGCCGTGCTCACAATGGACCGGGGTGTCCTGCTCCCCCATGGCCCCACAGATGGGGGTCCCAGCCCCACGCTGGCCACAGGCAAAGGCTCCGGCATCCTGCCTGGCCAGGCCGGGCTCAAAGAGCAGATTGTGCTGCCGGGATCAGGCCAGCCGTGAGAGAGCCTGAATAGAATTAACCCTCTGTGAACTAAAACAAAAACATTTGTGTGCCCAGCTGGGAGAAAGGTTAATTTAAATGGACAGGCCTCCTCGAGCCCTTCCACACAAAAAGAGGGGGCAGGAAAGCGGCTGCCTGCAGCCTTCTTCTCGCAACTGTACAAGGATGTTCTGCTCCCAGAGAGCTCGGCCGGGGCTCTGAAAAGCAGCAGCTGAGTAACTGAAAAGAAAAGGAGGAGAAATGCTGCAATGGCGGAGCAGCCAGAGCATTGCAGCCCTGCTCTCCTGCCCCAGGCTCCCAGTCTTACTCCACACCGGTTGTGTTTCTGCCAATGAAGAGTCTGGTCAAAAGAAAACCCCATTAATTAATCAGAAATCATCGGCCGCTCTTTTCCGTGTAGATATGAATGAATCAAGAGCATGCAGCTGATGAAACCCATCACCATCCCCTCCCTGGGACCCAGCACCATTTGCATATCAAAAACTCATCTGTGAAATGAGTCCAGGCAGGCTGGGAGCCCCTCTCCTCCTCACATCAGCACCCAGCCCTGCACCCCACAGCACCCACATCCTGCCAGCACCGGCCCCACCAAGCCAAGGGACCATGCTGTGAGACCAAGGCCCCGCTCCTTTGTGCGGACGACAGGGCCTGATCCTTCACTTCAGGCAGTTGTCGCACAAAGAGTTTGGAACAAAAGCTCCTGCACCCAAATGTGCCCCAAATGCTACTGGAAACGGCGCGAGGGCCTCCAGCACTGCCCAGCTCTGGGCAGCGTGCACAAGGCTGCGGGTATGGCTGCGGCCTTCCCCAGGGACCAGCTCTCTCTAATCCAACTCAGAAAAACCAGGGCCTGCCCGGCCCCTGCCCTCGCCCCGCAGGGCCACACAGACTGCTTCGGGATCGCTGAAGCCGGGACGTCCCAGGGCAGCCAGGCTGAGCACCCACTCGCCAGCCTGAAACGCACTGGGCTCCTCAGAACCCTGTGTCCGGCCCATTTCAGCTGCCTGTCCGCCGGCCCAGGACGGAGGGGAACGGGGAAAACCCGGGGCTGAGGCAGCACCGACCCCAAACCCAGGCCAGATGGCAGCAGGGCCCGGGCACGACCACAACCACCAGCCCGGTCACAACCACAGCCCGTTGGAAGCACAACCCAGCACAACCACCAGCCCGACCACAACCACCACCTGGTCGCAACCACAGCCCACCCGTTGCCAAGGCTTGAGCTGCCCCACAGCGAGCGGGTGCCCTTCCCGCAAGCAGCAGCTCCTTGTGCTGCCGGAGCATCGCAAGCCCCGAGCGGGGTCCCGGGGGAGCCGGGGGGCCCCAGGGAGCTGCGTGACCCCGATCCGATCAATAATTAACGGCGCTACGAGAGGGCTCTGCCAGATGGCCGCGGGGATTAGGAAGTTTAAAATACAAACAAATTAAGCCCCAAACCAAACGAACCCGCCTCCCCCTCGCACCCACCGCAGCGACCCCATGTGAGCTGCCCACCCCGGCCGCCTGGAGGGGCCCCGGCCCCGGCCCCGGCCCCGGGGAGGGAAACGGGGAGGGAGAGGGCAAAGCCGGCCCCGGCGTCGACCGGGCGGTTCGCGGGCCGGCAAGGAGAAGGAAATGGTGATGGGGAGGCTGTGGGGAGCAGCCCGGCCCCGGCCCCGCTCACCTTCCCCGCAGGTCGAGTCCCGCTTCATCCCCCCGGCGCGGCGCGGCGCGGGGCCGCCTCAGGGCCGCCTCATGGCCAGGCGGGCGGCCCGGCGGGGCCAGCGCGGGCCGGGCCTCAGCCTGAGCCTGAGCCCGAGCCCGAGCCCGCGGCGTGATGTCAGGGGCTGCGGGGCGGGACCGCGCCGGGGGCGGGGGGACACCGGACACCGAGCGACACCGGCAGCCAGCCAGGGCCGGCAGGGCACCCCCTGGCATTGGCCACATCGGACGCCGCTGGGCGCTGGCCACCCCCTGGCCACCCCTAGGCATCCCCAGAACCACCAGTCACCCTCAGTCACTACAACCACCCCCATCCAGCACTGGCCACCACAGGACACTGGCCACCCACAGACACTACTAGCCATCCCCAGCCAATGCCAACCACCCACAGACACTCTAGACAGCACTGGCCACTGCCAGTCACCTCCAGTCACCCTCAGTAACTACAACCAACCTCAGCCAGCACTGGCTACCACAGGGCACCGGCCACCCATAGACACCACCAGTCATCCCCAGTTAATACCAACCACCCCCAGCCAGCACTGGCCACCCCCAACACCACTGGCCACCACTGGCCACCACCAGTCACCCCCAGTTACTGCCCACCACCCCCACCCACAGCCAGCCGCAGCCAGCACTAACTAAGGGGCAGCTGAGTCCCACCTCACGGTGAGGCAGACACCCGCTGCAAGAGAAGGTCTGTGCCCACGTGTGGGGATGTGGACTGGGCATCCCAGTTCCCGTGGGACTGGGAATCCATTCAAAATAAAACCAGTGCTATGATGTCACGCGCTGCCGGAGACACTGGGTGCTCTGTCTTTTCCCGGTTCCTCTCTCTCCACAGAGCTCATCCTCCTCGAGGGGCATCGCTTCTGCCTCTACAGCCGGTGGCCCTGCAGACTTCCACCCCAGCGGAACCGTGCCTGGCCGAGCTGCCCTCCTCACACAGGTCCCACCACGGCCGCAGTGACAGCCAGCTCCCTGCCAGGCACAGCGCCGGCTTTCTGGGCACCGGCGACTGTTTGTTCTCCAGCTCCATCATCGCCCCAGACGCTGGGCTGGGTGCAGCCCTGGCTGCTGTGCAGGCCATGTGTCCTCGGTGCTGCAGGCACAGGGTGCCCCAGGACCTGTCCCGGTGCTCAGCTGCGTTTGGCCCAGCCCGGGCCGAGGCTCGTCACACCAAGGCACTGTGGGGGAACAGCTGAGAGCCCTCGCTAGCGCCCGCTTCAACCTGTCCTCCAGATGTCTGCGCTGACCCCGTTCGAAAGCCAACAGTCGGCTTCTGTTTGCCGGCGGTGGGGACCGCGGGCCTCTGGCACACTTGGGGAGATGGCCAGCAAAGCAAAGTAGGTGCAGAGGCAACAAAAGAGGTCGCATTTCACCCCAGCCCCGGCCCAGGGTTTATTGCCTTCTGGTGACGTCCAGCACGGCAAGGAACCCAGCGTGCGAGAGCTCAGCCCCGCTGTGCCCGCCGGGCAGCCCGGGCACCCCGCCCCAGCCAGCCACGCCGGGCAGGGCAAGCTCAGAGGTCTCTGCCAGCCCCCAGAGCCGCTGCCTGTCTGCAGCCCCGGTTCTAACCCAGTGTTTCTGCAGGAGCAGGTGCCTAACGCAGCAGCGAGCCCTCACAAACCAGTCCCACGCTGGGCCAGGTCTCTGGGGCCGCTTCCTGACCTCTCTCCCTCTCCCCTCTGGAGGCTGCCGGCGCAGGGGGACCACGGTGCACGGCCAAGGAAAGGCCGGCCCTGTTTGCCCAGCTGTTTGCCATTGAGGCTGCTCCCAGCACCGCTCCGCGTTCCTCCTGCACGGCCGGCGCTGCGCCAGCTCCCGGCAGCCCTCGGAGAGCTACGGCCAGACCGCAGCAGCCTCATTGTGCAGCGGCACCTGGTGATGTGGACACGGCGACCCGAAGGAAAGCAACTCCATCTCGGGGTAACCGGCTGACACGAGGCTGCTCACACGACTGCTGTCGGGGCTCCCGAAAGAGACAGCCCAAGCCTCCCCCAGATCCAGCAACAACCACAGGGACTGACCAAACCTGGCTGGGAAAGCGGCTAGTTGGCCGCACACCCCAAACCCTGCCGATGACCGCAGCCTCCCCCTTACATCAAACACACGTGTCGTGGGCTGGCCCTCACCCGTCCTTCGGGGCAGAAGATAATTGCGGAGATCTGGAACTGCTCTGCAAAACGAGAGGCCACGCCGGGAACGGGCAGAGGGCAGGGGGAGAGACAAGAAGGATTAACCCGCTGTCCGAGCCCCACCGCCTCCGAGCGAGCCCGCGAAGAGCAGAACCAAGGAGAGGAGGCTGGCTCCCATTTCAGCCTGAACCTGCTAGCTCCCCGCTCCCAGACAGACAACGCCGGTGCCTTGTAACTGAGAGCTGGAACCCGAGCGGCAGCCGCTCAGAACTGCAAAAGCCAAATCAGCAGCCAAATGCTGGCCAAGAGACACCGCTGGATGCAGAGGACTCATTGTCTCGACGTGATGGCGAAAGGGGTGGCCATGGGAAGCAGGAGTGAGACACTGGGAGATCTCCGGGCTGTGCGGAGCCTTGGCTTATCCCGTTCCCACACGGTCACACAGAGTCCCAGAGCACTGGGGACTGGAAGGGACCTCCAAAGACCATCCAGTCCAACCCCCTGCCACAGCAGGATCCCCTGGATACAGCCACATAGGGACAGGGCCAGGTGGATCTGAAAAGTCTCCAGAGAAGGAGACTCCACATTTACCCCTGGGCAGCCCCTGCCAGGACTGTGGCACCTTCTCACACTGATGTGGAACCTCCTCTGCTCCAGCTCACACCTGCTGCCCCTTGTCCTGTCACTGGGTGCCCCTGAGCAGAGCCTGGCCCCATCCTCACAAACGGTGGTGCCAGGCAAACCAGCTGGGACTGCCCGGCTGCGGCCAAGAGGCAGCGCTGCAGTGGGCCAGCCGCTGCCCGGCCGGGATGCAGCCTGCGCACACCAGCACTGGCCACAGCCAAGCCCTGGAAAGCCTCCCTGAAAGCCCCAGGCCCGGGCTGGAAGAGCCGTGCGGCCCCAGGAAGGGGGCAGCTCTGCCTCACGCTCCCACTCACAGCCCTGCCTCATAATTCCGCGGGGTCTGGCGAGGCTCTGCCCATTTTCATGACAATCGGGGCTCTGTTGTGCGGCCGCAGTTTGAGACGCCAGCCCCTTTGTGGCCGAACAAAGTCCGGCCGCGGACAACAAAACCCAGCAGCTCTCGGGCTGGCGGCGCTGCCTCCACACAGCCCGGCTGGTCACAGGCCAACCTACAGCCCCGAAGCGGGGTTGGTGGCTCTCAGTTTACTTCACTCACTGCCGCATCCCTGCCCCACAGCGCTGACCGTCCTGAGCTCACGTGGTGTGGCTGGGGAACAGGGGGGGGCCACCCCGTGCCCCCACGCCAGAGCCGAACAGACGTCGTAAACCTGACCAAACCCGGGTGCTCGCAAAACCAACCCGTGTGCTCCTTCTGGTGGGGTCGTGGTGCAAGATGGAGCCTTCTCCCCACCTCCAGCCTGACCCCTTCATTTACAGTCTTATTTGCCCAGCGCCTGAAGTTGGCTAGTGAGCGAGAAGCGCTTCATTGCATCTCGCTTGGCAGGGGACAAAGAGGGGAGAGCGGCTCTGAGAACAGGAGGGAGCCGGGGGGCGGCTCAGGGCTCCTCAGTGGAGGGCAAAGGGAGAACAAACGGGGCTGCGGCAGCAGAGGTTTTATGGTTTTACTGCCCCGGTGGGCAGGGACAAGAAGGGGACCTGCAAAGGGAGAACCTTTTACATTTCTAAGAGCAGCAATCGAGCCCCATTCTGAACCCTCTGCAGAAAGCCCTTCCCTTCCTAAGGATGATCCCATCCCATTCTGGGATACACCTCCTGCAACCCCCAGCAAAGCAAATTGGGTCCCACGGCGTCAGAGCGTTCTGCAAAGCACAAGGAAGTCCTTGAGCTGAGGCCCTGTTGCCAGTGACAGCCCCACAGTGCCCCGAGCACCTGCCTGGCCACGGCAACAGTGACCCCACGGCTGGAGCTGACCCTCACGGCCTCCTCATGGCCTTCTGCAGTCAGTCCCTTCTCCCAGGGGGCCGATGCTCGGCAGAGAAGGCCCTGGGCAAACACCGGCTGCAGCAGTGGGGCTTCACCCCAGCACATCCCACCTGCAGCACGGGCACCGCCCGAGCCGCAGAGGGGGCCATCCGTGGCCACCAAACGCAGCGGGATGCAGGGCCAGAGGAGGGCAGCTCAGGAGGCAGGGAGCACCTCTCGAGCCAGGAGAGGCACACGCAGCTCAGGGCGTTTGGAAGCGACAAACAGCAGAGCCAGCAGGTTGGTTCCAGCGGCAGCCTGGGGCTGCTCCCGGTGTGTCCAACAACAGCAGCACTAGGCCAACAGGTCGTTACTCCACCGTGGCCACCGCTGTTCTCAGCAGCACTTCCAACAGGCAGCGACTTGCCGGCTTCCCCAGGAAAAAACCAGCCTGGCACCGAGAGGGTCTCTCCTCAAGCTTCAGGTCAGAGAGGGGAAATCCTGCAGAGCTGGAGCTTCGGCCTCAGTTAGCCAGCTTAGCTCATCAGGAGTGAGGGGCCAGTGCTGTTGGGGAGCTCACGGGGTGCCCTGTGCCCCTGGTGCAGAGGCAGGCGCCTGGCACTGGGCAGAGGCAAAGGCAAGCGCGGGGCTTCTGCACGAGGAGACAAACCCCCCCAGAGATACTCCCTGCCAGCGCCACCGCCCAGGGGCCGCTTTCTGCTGCCAGAGCTGGCCACGCTGGTGGCCTGAGCAGGGCTGAGGCTGGACAGGAGAGGGCAGCATCTGACAGACGGACAGAGCAGCCAGGCACCCCGGGAGCCCCCATTTCGGACCCACCGCGGTGCTACAGCAGACCCTGCGTGTGCAGTGTGCGCCCTAACCCTGGCTACCGCTGAGCGCCGGGGCATCGAAACCGGGGCTCTGAACCCAGCCTGCACCGTCCCCAGGAGCAGAGACCGATGGGCCAGGCTCTGGAGGCCAGAGCTGCCCTGGCCACCCACACTGCCACCTGAGCCGGGCTGGGCGATGCCCTTGTCCTCCTTGGATGCTCCGGAGGCGACTGAGGCAGAAACGAGCCCCACTAACGGCCGGTGACCCTCTGGTTTTGTTTGCACTGTGATTACCTGCTCCGGTGTCAGGAGGGGCTGTTTCAAACGTCTTCTTCTCCACTCCAGAGGGTTAATTTAACCCCAAGTTTCAACTATCATTTTCTGTCCCGAACAGAAAAGTCCTTCCCGAATAAAACAGGAATCAAAGTAGGGAGGAGCCGGCTGGTATCGCCTGCCAGCACCCCCAGACTTCCCTTTCGCTCCCCATTCAGCACCAGCACCCTCCAGCGAGGGCAGCACACCGCCACCACCCTCCCAGCTTCTGCGAGGGCCTCTGCCAACGCCTCCGCTGCTCGGAGACGAAGCGGCTTGCACCTCTCACCTTACTAACCACCTCCAAACCACAAGCACCTCTGGAGACGACGACCAGCCTGCAAAAGATAAAGCTCCGCAGGGAGCGTGTTTGTTAGGGAGGCAGGGAGAGCGGGGCGAAGAGCAAGCGGCGCTGGGCAGCGGGGCGGCAGTGCTCCCACGCTCGAGCCCCTTGCGTCCCTTCAGCTTCCTTCCTAGAGGCACTCAGGGCTGCGAGGAGGACACCCAGCAGGGCGGGGTGGCCAGTGGCTTTCCTGGCGCTGCTGTGCAGGGCGAGAGGCCAGTGCCAAGCCTGGTGGCCTGTGGGGCTGGTTGTCCACGGGCTCCGAATGCCCTCCCGCCGTCCAGCCCCGCTGCAAAGCCTCCAGCTCAAAGCTCAAAGCTCCTCAGCCAAGCTTCTGCCGTCGTGTGAAAGGTCTGCTCTCGCAGATGTTAGGGACACACAGGCTGTTCTTCCCAAGCAGGAGGCCCTAAGGTCCCGCAGCACCCGGGAAATCAGCCCTTCGTGTCCTGTCCAGCCCCGGGGGCAGTCTGGAGACCTGGGGCCTCCTACACCCATTTGTGAACGGGGCAAGGGCCAGGTGCTGCAGAAATACCTGCGACCTCCCTGCCTGCCCTCGGCTGAGGCTGATCCCAGCCGCTTCCTGCTGACGGAGCCTCAGCTTTCGTGCCACCTCTACCAGCAGCTCCCCGCCCCGGGCGCCACGGGCCCCACACAGCACAGTCCCACATCAAGACGTGGAGGGCTGCAGCCAAGAGCCAGTGCTGCTGGCCCAGCACTAGGGGAGAAGATCCTCTCGCCTGGTGAAGCTGTCCAGGGTGAAGCGCTCACAAGGCCACCGCCGGCGGCCAGCGAGGCTGCCGGGGCGCAAGGGACTGCTCCCTTGGCCGCACAGCCCGAGCCGGACCCGCGGTGTTGAAGACAATTAGGTTTTGCAAAGACACTACGTGAAGCGCTTCTTTCATGTGTAATCAAATTCCGCCAAGGCAGACCTCGGGACGCGGACCCCTCCATTGGTCAGCTCCGGTCTGTTTTCCCTGCACCCTCGTTTTTGCTCCAGATCTGTCACATTGCATTAACACCTTTCCTCCTCACTGCCTACAGAAATAACAGCCTTCGACATGCCTGCACAATCCATTTGTCCTGCTCTAATTACTTTTTGACATCGCCGCTGCCACTGCTCTCTTGCCTTCCCTGACCCCTGTCTGCGCTCAAGCCGGTTAAAACAATCTGGAGCCGCGGTGCCCACTGCGACGCTCCCGCATGACACCGCCGGGGCGGCAGGCAGCGGCGCTTTGCAGCCCGAGTATTGAAATCCACGGCGAGAAGATAATGGGCTCGAGGCTGGTGGCAGCTGCCGCCGGCTCTCCCCAGCCTGAGCCCGTCTTCAGGGCGAAATTCCTGCAGTCAGAAACCCTCCTGCGCACCAGAGGCGCTCAGACGCCGGCAGGGCCCCGTGTCTCCTCTCCAGGCTAAAGAGACCCGGCTCCCCCAGCCTTTCACCGTCTTCTCCTCCAGCCCAGAGTGCTCGGGATTTTTAACCTCACCTGAGGTTTGGGGTTCAACCTGAAGCAGGCACTGGAGGTCCCTTCCAACCCCTAATGTTCTGTGGCTCCGTGCACAGGAGGACTTCCCTTTGGCTTCACAGCTGGGGAGGGGAGCAGGAGACACAGAGAAACGTGGTTGTTCTGCACAGGAAGGACCCCAGCAACCAGCAACCGCGTGGAGAGGAAGAGGAGGGAGCGGCGGTGGATCAGCAGGAGCCCTGACAAACCACAGCCTCCTCCAGGCCGGGAGGAGAGCTCACAAGCTCTGATCCCAACATCCCCCTGCCCTCATCCAGCTCATTCAGAAAACGTGTCCTCGTTTCCCTCTGCGGTCGACGCACAGAAGAGGAGCCTCTCATTACCAGCTGCTTCTCCAGCCGAGGCAGCAGAGGAGCTGCTCGGTGCCAAGCGTCCGCTGCGGAGGCAAGAACTCCCTCCACACATTTGGGGCACCCAGCCGATCCCCCGGGCGCCCACCCGCACGTGAGCGGGCTCCGCGCTAACTCCGTGGGCAGCGAGTTTCACCGGCACCGGGAGCCGCTTCCCAACCCACAGCGGTGCGGTTCATCCCCAGGGTCATCGCCCAGCCGGCGCGGGTGCGGGCAGAGCTCCGTGGGGCGGCGCAGCTTCCGGCCCTGCCTTCCAGATGACAGCGCCAGGACAAGCCTCGAGCCAGTTAGACGGCACCAAAGGCGAAGGAGCGGGGCTCCGGCAGCCAGAGCCCGCCCGGAGCGTTGCCTCCTCCGAACGCTGCTCGCCGTGTCGTCAGGACAGGCAGAGCCACGAGGGCTGTGGAGGCTCTTCCCATGACACTCCCCGACACACATTTTCATCTTCCCCGGTTGATTTCCTGTCAGCAGCTCTGACCACAGCAGCCTGTTTCAATAAGGCAGCCAAACACAGAAGGGACCCTGGAGCCGGGACCAGACCAGTCTGCTACTGCTCTGCCCGTAACAGCCCTCTTGCAGAGCTCCTGCATCCATGTGTGCGGCTGAGCGACAGCACCGGGGCAGAGCGGGGCAGAATCCCTGGCTCTGCCCCCGAGTGAGAGGGCAGAGGGTGGGCAGGGGCTCCAGCGTTTGCAGCCCCAGAGCTGCTCAGGACTCCCTCCTTGGTTTGTGAAGTGATCCTCTGCTTCCCACCTCGTCTTCCTCACATCTACCTCTCAGCTTCACCCGAACGCGGCTGTTGGAGCAGGCCCGGGCTGTCCATCGCCAGCAGCACCCTGCGGCTGTGCCCTCGCTCACACCTGTATCGATCGACGTTCTGCTCCCGCGGTGTCTCCACATGGAGGGGAACCTGGACAGGGACAGGGCTGCTCCAGTCAGACCGCAGCAGCTCCCTGCGAGCCCCAGGCCTGTCTCAGGCAGCGGCCAGAGCAAAGTCAGAGCAAACAACAAACTGCAAAGAGTAGTGACGGAGCCCTGGTAGGGGCTGCCCGGGGGGGCTGTGGAGTCTCCTTCTCTGGGGACGTTTCAGACCCGCCTGCACTGTTCCTGGATCTAGGGGATCCTGCTGTGTCAGGGGGATGGGACTGGCTGATCTTTCGAGGTCTCTTCCAACCCCTAATGCTCTGTGATAGTGAAGTTAACCCTTCTCACATTTTCACTTCCTCTTTTCTCATGTCAAGCTCCCATCTGTTTTAAGAGACACTGGATTCTCACGTGAAGCAACCCTCCACGTCCGAACCCTTTCGGCTCAGCACCAGTGCTCTCCCACGACCTCTGAGACGCGGTGCTGGCACTAGAGCCAAATGGCTCCTCTGGACGCAGTCTGTCACTGTCAGGAGGGTTTCCTGGCCTGTACATTTCTTCCCAAAACTGCCAGATGTTTTGTGAATTCAGGGGGTGTAACAGCAGCTTCTGTTTGTAAGGGGCCCTTTCTAACCACGTCCTGCTCCGCACCCCCAGCTCCCCAGCAGGCTCCACTACCTGCAGCCTCCCATTACCACCCACTTCTTAATCTTACGTGTGGTTGGCTCCTTACGATGGTCTCACCGTCGCTTCTGCCCCGCACTGCCCGGCGCTAGGGCCGGGAGGCTCTGCTGGGGTAGAAGCGGCACCGACCGAGAAAACAGCAGCAGCTACTGCTCAAAGGCAACGAGCAGCCTACAACGGGCTTGGACAACCTCACCCGCTTGTGATCTCTAGGCGGCAGCCACCTGGCAAACTGTGCCCAGCGCCCCCGCACCTCGAGTGGTCTCTCGGAGTCCAGGCAGAGGGGAGGGAGCTGGGTGCACTTGCAGTTCCCAGGTCCCAATTCACACACCCCGTGACTGCACAGATTGCTGGGGGCATCAAGAGGCGACACCACCCTGACTGAGTGACCCCTAAAGAGGCAGAGGGGCTCAGGCAGGGCTGTAGCTGCTTTGCCACTGATCTCAAACCACGAGGAGCCAGCCTGAGGTTGGTATCTGCCATCAGGTCGTGCAGGACTTGGAACAAGGTCCCCAGAGGCCGAGCCGGCTTCCCAAAGTCCTACACTTCCCGCCACCGGATCCCCAGTGACGTGGAAACCACCTTGAACTGGAAAAGCAGGAGCCTGGGCTGGCGCTATGCAGGAGCACAAGCGATGGAGCAGCTCTGTAACACCCAGCTCCGTGAGGGCCAGCAGCAGGGCAGGCTGATGCTTCAGGTAGTCACCGGAACGGAGTGAAAACACGGGACCAAACACATGGACCACTGGGCCTGGAGCCGAGACCACAGAAACGGGCGAAGAGGCTCCGCTGCCGCCCGGGTGAAGGCCAGCACCTCTTCCAGCAGTCGGCTCGAGAGCAGCTGCCTGGCAGGACTTAGGGACCCTGCACTCAGAGGACACCCGAGGGGTTGCTGCTTAACAGCAGCCTCTCGGTGACCTGTGGAAGGAAGCCCCCTTTCTCCACGACTGCCTGGGGACAATGGCCCCTGAACTGGGGGGGTTGTTTCCCCCTCACTAAGCGTGTCCTGGGCTGACTCCGCTGAACCGCTGCCTGTCCTCCTTGTGGTGATGGCTGCTGCGAACTGCAGGGAGACACTGAGCCCCCCGGAACCCCCACCACTGCCCTGCTGTTACCGGCTTCACTGGGTTGGCAGTGGGAAAACGGCGGGTCTAGACCCAACACACTCTCTCTGCCGCTCCCGGGGGCTGCAGGGCGGAGGCCACCCGAGGCACAGCCACGGCACCGTGTGGGCAGGCGCTGCCGCAGGACAGATGGGCAGAACGGCCCGGCCGTGGCTGCTCACACGTGGCAGCCTCGCCGGCTGCCGGTGACTTCCGTGCCTACTCCCAGAATGCCTGGAGGGACCCGCTGCAATGCCGGGCGCTCTCGGAAACAGGAGGCGATGTCAGAGGAGACGCGTAAGGTCCCGATCTGAAATCACACTGATCTGCCCCAACAACGGCACCGGCACCTCGGCACCGCGTGGTTTCACGTCGCCTGTCTCGGAGGAGCCTCCTCTTTTCCAGAAGTCCCAACCAGCAGCAGTGGGTTTGGCCATTCGTCTGCCAAAACCAGGCCTGGCAGCGCCTCCTGGCCGGCACCTGCTCAGCGGAGCACGCGAGGCTGCTGGCTGGAGCCACGGCAGCTTTGCGGCACTCGCCCTCGGGGAGCTGAGCGCCATACGCGTGGCACACGGCGTGTCAGAACCGCCCGTGCTGCCCCCAGCAGGCTCCTGCCCCAAACCCCACCAGCTCTGCCCGCGCCGCCGCTGCACGGTGGGAGAGAAAGGCTGCTCAGAACGGAAACAGTCGCCGGTTAAACGGAGAGAGCTGGGCTTGTGGAGCCCTACAGACGCGAAGTCCCTCGGCTGGGAACATGAATACCCAGAGGGCAGCGACCCTCTTATTTAAAGCCAAAGAGCCACCCCTCGCTTCCCATGTGAACCGGCATCCCGGATGCGAACCCCGCCAAAGCCTCCTCGCCTTACTGCTGGCTATTTATAGCGAGACACCAACATCTCCCCTTCGCCCTCGCACCGCCCGCAGAGGGATCCCCACACCCGCACCCCAGCACACGCTGTCGTGCAGGCTCTCTCCTCTCACCCACCCACCCCGCCGCCCCAGCGCAGAGCCTGCGAGGCCGGGGCGAAGCTGCTCTCCGCAGCGGCAGCGCAGCGAGCGCAGGGTGACGGTCTGACATGGTGTCCTGCTGGGATCCAAGAATAGCAATGCCTTAAAAGGCAGCGATGTGGAGATCACAAGGAGAGGAGAATTAGGGCACAGCTGTGGAGTTCTGTAGGCTAAGGCATAGACTCAATATGTCAGAGAGGATCAAATCACCCAGCTCCACGCAGTGTCGGGTCCTGTCTCTAACTCTGCCGGAGCTGCACAGGGTCACTCGTGGGAGCGGCTCTGCTTCCGCACACGCAAAGACCACGCGGAATTCATCTGCAAGGGGAAAACAAAGGAGCCACATTCGGGCAGCACCACGAGCCCCTGAGCCACAGAATCACAGACCACTAGGGATTGGAAGGGACCTCGAGAGATGATCTAGCCAGTGATGCTGACGTGCTGGTGCAGCTCAGCATCACTGCCATGTAGGCGGCCTTGTACCCAGCTCCAGAGGACAGCCAGGGCAGCCATGGCACCGCGTGTGAAACACACCCAGCTCCCAGCTCCACCTGCAGCACGGCGCAGCCCAAAGCCAGCACGAGATAAGCCTGTCTGGGTTTTCCTACAGACCCCTTCTCACACTGGGAGGTGCCAAGCTGGGAACAGGCTTTGCAGATGCTCTTCCCCCCTGGAGAAGAGATGTCCCCACATTTTTCAGAACAGCATCCACGTACAAACGTGCAGGTGTTCATGCTCAAAGCCCAGTCCTAACTTCTCCCCTGGAACCACCCAGCACCCCAGGACACAGTCCATTGTCCTTTGCCAGTATCTACTGCTGTGGTCCATGTCCAACTCAGTGCTGGGGATGCCAGGTGGTCACACACCTTCTCCAGCATCTTCTCCCCAGCTTCAGCCAAACGCCCTGGAGGTGCCACCGCAGCGATACCAACCCAGAGCTTCTGGACAGTGTGAACTGAGGGTTTGAAGGGACCCTGTGGACGGACAGCTGGTCTTTAGGCAGAGCAGGACAGATCAGCCTCTCCTGACTGATCCTCCAGGGGCTGGCCAGGCTCTACCTGACAAGACAACTTCAATTATTTCTCGAAAAGGCTCTGAAGAGCAGGGACAGGTAAGAGAGAAGATGGAGGAGAAGCAGCAGCAGGCACCAAGGGAGTAAAAGCCTGATTGGGATGAGGCACACACAGCAAATTTCCTCAACAAGTGGTACTTGAGCTCTGGCATGACACAGAGCAGCAAGAGAGCAGAGGTAGGAAGCTGCACGTCATCAGGACTTCGTCTGGCCGAGTGTCTTTCCTGCAGTGCCCACCAGGCAGGCTGCCGGCAGCGCGCACGGGTCTGCAGGTGCCAGCTACCCCTTGTCCCTGCAGACAGAGCTGCACGTCTGACCTGGACAGTCGGACGCAGAGCAGACCAACCACGCAGGGCAGCCGATCCCTGTGAAAGGCCAATGTGCAGAGGGATTTTACAAGGGTAGAGAGTTCAGCAGCCAACAGGTGGGGGAAAGCCAAAACGGCCCCACACAGGCAGCCCAGGGCGTGTCTGACCCAGGGACAGTGTTCAGGGGTGTGACCCGGCCGCCCATGTCCCAGTGCGGGAGGCTCGGAGCGCTGTGCTCGTGGCACCGCCTGCGATAAGGGGCAGCGCTGCCATTAGGAGCTCGGCTGCTGCCGACGGTGGGGACAAGGTTGTTCTGGCAGCTGCTGGGAGAGGGAAGAATCACAGGATGGTTCCGGTTGGAAAAGACCCTCAGGATCATCGAGTCCAACCATCAATCCTGCTCTGCAAGTTCCCCCCAAAGCAGACCCCCCAGAAGGGTGAATACGGCACTCCAGAGCACAGGCACCGCACATAGGGGTACAGAGCACACCCCGATGTACCAGGGCAAGGGCCGAGTGCCCGGGGCGGCTGCTTTCGCTGGGCAGAGGGGTGCCGGAGCTGCTGCACGGCCCGGCACCGCTCACCCGCACGCAGCGCTTTCCGCAGCTCCCGCTCGTGGCGCGGGAAGCAATCCTGTCGGTGAGGATGTGAAATGAGGTCACCAAATCTCTCCGAGGATCTTCCGAGCGAGCGAAAGGCTTTTCACAGCCACACGGAGCCAGGTCCTGCCGGTGCCCTCCTGGCGTGGCGGGAGCTGCCAGCCCTCTGCGGTGGGTTTGCTGGGCTGCTCCCAGCGCCGCTCGCCCTGACCCACTTTCCTGCGGTATTTCTGCATAGCGACAGAGGTCCCAGCAGGACAGGCGTCACCTCCCAGCCCACGGGATTCTCCATTTCCTACCGCTTCCCCTGCAGGAACGTGCCGAGCAGCCCAGGCAGGCACACGCAGCCCTGGCCGGCACCGCACAGCGCTGGTGTCCAGCACACACACCCCGGGAAAAGGGGGGATTAGAGCCACCACCACCGACCCTGCTCGCGCTGGCAGAAGGAGGTGCAGGGCTGGGAGAGCGGCTGCGTGAACAGCCATCCCACAGACCCTCCTCGCTGCTCGCAGGAAGCCTGGCAGCTCCCTTCTGGCTGAAGCTCTTTTAAAGGGACTTTGCGCATTTCTGCTCCGCCAGCGGGAGCTTCCCCGTTCGCCTGAGCTGACCCTGCCCTTCCACTTGGGCCAAGAGAAGGAGCGATGGAGGGAAGCAAGCAGGCAACCCGCACGCCTCCCGCACGCCTCCCGCTCTGCCCCAGGACCCCCGTGTGCAGCGCAGAGGCACTCAGCAGCCTGGTGTCACCGCCAGGCTTTTGCTCTGCCTGTCTCTTCCCCCCCCAGGTGAAGCATCTCTACTTCCTCCGCCCCGCGACACTGTGCTGGGAGCACAAGCCAAAAACCTCTTCAATGGGAAATTTCACAAGCGGAGGATTATGACTTCAGCTACAGAACAAGCAGCGGGAGCAGATGGAACTCTTCAGAAACAATGATTCCATTTTCATGCAAATGCCCTTAGTAGTTAAAAAAAGCCCAAGGAAAGAAAAAAACCCGGCACCAAGATATCAGAATCTGAACGGAAGGGGTCTGAATGATGCTAAAAGCAAAGGGCTGGTCGCTCCCCACGGTCCCGGGTGTCGCAGCAGCAGCCAGGGAAACAAACGGTGAAAATCAAAGCCTGACAAACTAACCCCGGCTCTGCGCGGCCTCAGAGCAGCGACGGGAGACACGGGGAGCGCGCCGAGGGAAAGTGCGTTTTGGCTGCTCTGATTCTCCACGTCCTCACGGGCTTTGTGGCGGCGCGCTCGAGAGCTGATTCTCCTGCTCTTCCAGGGCGCAGCCCTCGTTCACCAAGCAGCTTGACAAAAATTCTTTATCCACTTGATGCCTACAGAAGGTGACAGCCGCCGAGGAAAAGGCAGCCACGGGGACACTGCCGGAGCGCTAACCTGCAGCACGCCTCTCCTCCAGCACAAGTGCTCCCGTGATTGCAGCGGCGCAGACACACATCTTTCATAGCTGAGACGGGGAGACGGAGCCACTGCTTTTGTTACCAGCGCTGGCAGCAGACCCCACCACACAGAGACACGCAAGGAGCCGGCAGACCCCGCTGCTGCCGCTGCCACCAGCTCCATGCTTGGCTTTCGGCTTACGCCTTCGTTTTCCACTCTGCACTGCTCCTCGAGTGAGAGACTCGCAGCTCCTGCCTAGCTGTGAGGGCTGTGAGGACGGCCGAGTGCGCAGCTCGCAGCCCGACTCTCTGGGCCGGGCCGCAGTGCACAGCCCTGCTCGGCTCTGTGTGTGGGACACGCTCCATGGCGATCCGTGGCTACGGAACCCCACCTTGGCAGGCCACTCCTTACGGCTGAGGCTGTAAAGCAGAGGGCAAACTCTGTGCAGACAAGCACGAGCAAATTCCTCCACTGCTTGTCACCAAGGAGCCAGGGGAAAGGCTGCAGCCAGGTCTCTTCCCCCGCCACATCCTGATGCTAGCAGTGAGCTGCTGCCACCAGACCACCTGCTGCGCTCCACGTCAGCTGCAGGGACACCAGCACCCCCTCCAAACCCAACCGTCCTGCCTGACATGGTCCTGCCCTGATGCAGCCTCTCAGCTCTGCAGTGAGTCTGCATCAACTCCATTGATTCTATCCCTTTCTCCCTCTTTCAGGTTCACGTTGATCTTTCTAATATTAATTTTCTCTTTCCTTTTCCACGCAAGAAACACCAAGTTCTAACTACGGCCGCAAAGGGCGGTGAAGGAGAGGCCTCTGGACCATGTGGGCGATGCCAAGAGTCCTTCTGTTTAATCTTGTTCCATCTACACTCATCCCTTTCATCATCTCGCCGGCCAAATCTTTTCACTCCGAGTCTGCTCTCAGATGGAATCCCCTTCCTTTCTCACCGAGTCAGACGGATTTAAGCAGTGACAGCTACAGAGAGGACCGAGCACACGCACAAGAACTCACAGGAATGGGCTCTCCGAGGTTCGGTTCAAGCTTTGCCTTGCTTACTGCTCAGCAGAAGGATGTACAAGCCGGAACAGTTTCCTCGGCTAATCCCTCTTTGACCCCAGTTAGCTTTTCCCAAGCTGTTTCCTAAACACTTTGTTTCCCAACCTTGTCTGAATGAACTGAGCAGCGAAACCGACCGGCGGCGCTGGCTCCTCATAAAGGAGGGCCCAGGACAAGGAGTGGCCAGGCCCTGGCACCAGACGGCCCGAAGGGTGGCCCGTGTGCTCTGTTCCGAGCCCTTTGCCCAGCCCGTGAGCAACGGTCACGCTGACAGGGGAGGTGGTGGCAGTGAGCCTGTCCTGCTCCTCTCCTGGTGCCGCTGCCGGGACGGGGCAGTCGCTGCTCATCACAAGAGCCGCCGGGAAGTGAGCGCTGACCACGCAGCTGAGCGCCCCAAACCCCTCTTCAGCCCAGAGCTCTGAGTCCTGTTACAGTACAGGTGGCGCAGGGGAAGGCTCTGTGACTCAGGCCCCGCCGTGCAGCTGCTGGGCTTTAAGCTCAGATAAGTGACACGTTTGGCCCAGCTGCTGGCCGAGCGCATTGGATCTGAGCAAACTCCCTGCAAGGCTCTATCTCCACCCACTGCCTTGTCACAGCCTTCTCCAGGTCAGGAGCTGCCAGAAAGACTCAAGAATAATGGGGAGAAGCACAGGGGAGCACTGGCGCTGCCCCTTTTTCCGATGCCTTGACGAATCTCCACTGCTGCTTCCTTTCCACTGGGGCAAGTTTTATGCAGCAAAACACAGGGCAGGGCTGATGACTCCACTGTTGTGAAATGGCTTAAGGGTTGAAAACTGGGTCAACCCCCACCTCCTCCTCCCAGCCCCATCATAACTGACAGGGTCCTGCAGGGCCCAGCTCCTGCTCGCAGGAACAGCCACTGCAGCACATCCTTGGCCATGGTGCCCTTGCCGGGGGAACGCAATCTCCAGAGCTGCTGCAGCAGCTCGTTTCCCAACGGGAAATTCTGTTTTCCGTAGATCTAGTGAAATGTGGCTCCAAACAGGCCCTTGTCTTTTGAATCACAGAATCATTAGGGATTGGAAGGGACCTCGAAAGATCATCTAGTCCAATCCCCCATTTGAGAATGAGAGCAACAGAATGAGGACGAAGCGTCCCCTCTGACATGGGAGACAGAAGGGGTGTGGAGAGCGGGCTGTGGGTACGTTTGCACACCACAGCGCTGCTCCTTTGTCCAGGCCCCACCATCTCTTTTATAGTACCTCTGCAAATCTGAACACAGAGCTACCTGAGCACTTCTGGCCCCTGGAGGTTTTTCACAACCTCACGTAAGGCAGCCAGCACTAAGTAACTGCTAATTGGGGATTTCTGTGTACCAGGAGCACGAGGCTGGAACCCAACCTCGGCTGTGGACCTAACGTTCTTCAATTCCTTTTGCCCTACTTGTTTGCTTTTTAAAATAAGGAGAATCACAGAACATTAGGGGTTGGAAGGGATCCCAAAAGATCCTCCAGTCCAATCCCCCTGCCACAGCAGGATCCCCTAGATCCAGTCGTGCAGGAACATGGCCAGGTGGGCTTTAAACGTCTCCAGAGAAGGAGACTCCAGAACCCCCCCGGCAGCTGAAGTGTTAGCACAGAACACAAGGATGTCAGGCTAAAGCCTTCACTGGGCCCCATCCAGGGTCTGTGAAGCCGCCTGTAAAAGCTGCCAGAGTCCTTCAGAGCGCTGCTAAAGCCCACAGGCCCCTCAGAGACACCCCTGCAGCTCAATCTCTGATTTTTCCTAAACAGGATCAAAGGTTTGGTTGCTTTCCACACCCCACAGCAGGCTGCAGAAGCACAGTCACACCCCAGGAAGCACGAGAAGACGATTTGTAACAGCAGCACCGACTGCGTTTCAGAGGAATCATCGAGTGACTCAAGAAGCGAAAGACAATCTCTGCAAGGGGAGACAGACAGGGAACTGTCTGGGAACGAGCGAAGTTACGGGAATGGTTACTGAGGGCACAACAGCCAGCAGAGACGAGCTATCTGCTTCACACTCATGACAAGGAGGTGGGAACCTCTTCATCCACATCAATAGCAGCTGCGTGACACCGATAGGAGCCCGGGTCACCAGCAAAGCCGCACATTAACCTCTGCTGGTTTTGCCTCAAATTGCTTCCTTTTGGACGAGCCCCATGTAGCTGTCATTTGCTTTTTGGTTTCATTTTAATTTTCCATTTATGCAGTCGTCCGGCCCCTGAGGGGGAATTCTATAGAAATCCATGTCAAGAACGCCCAAAAGGGACCTCTGACCCAGCCCTCCCCTCCTCTGTGTTCCACGAGGGGCCCCTCACGCCAACGGCACGACACAACTGAAAACGCTCAAAGAGACCAAGTCCTAGCGGAGCAAAGAAAGGGCACGAAACACACCGCTGCGGCACCCTCGTCCCGACCAGTCACCCGCGGCTTTACCAGTGCAGCAGCTCCCCGCCTCGCGGAACTGGGACTGTCAAAGCACCGAAGCAGAAGATCCCCGAACCAGCAGCCAGTTACTGAGCTGTTACTGCAAGTGTTTTATCAGCAGCAAAACATAGAGAGGGAACAGCAGTGAAGTCCTAAAGAACCTTTCCCTTGCTTCACCTACAGGATCACAGGCTGGCAGGATCCTAGGGACCATCTAGCCCAACCTCCACTCCAAGGAGGGTATTTCAGTGCTTTGGTCTCCCTGTGAGAACAAGTGCATCAACGTCTCCCAACCTACGTCCAGGGCCTGGCGCTCCCACCGAGAACACAAAGTCAGCGCATCCTCGTTATGCAATCCCGGAGCCATCGCAGTGCCTCACTTGGCTGCTCCGGCACAGGGAGAGGTTTACAGGCCGGTCTGAGGGAGCAGCTTTGAGTGTTGCTAACCCAAAAGCACCAAAAGCAGCAAGCTAGCGGATATCATTTGTTCCAAGGGGATCTCGCGCTTCAAGGCACTGTATTTCCATCCTGCAACACGAAAGGCAGCAGCAGTTCCCGCCACGCTCTAACCGCAGCACTAGGACTAACCCAGGCACCTGCAAAGCAGACGGAGAGTTGCCCTGACGTTACGGATGGTTCAGAGGCGGCTTTGGCCTGCGACAGGGTGGGAGTCATCCAATCCATCTGGAGGTGACCATCTCCTAGTCGCTGTCCAGCAGCCTGCAGTGCACTCCAAACACACTGGAACCTCACTGTGACACATTATTGCCTCTAAGTACAAACACGAAGTCACATTACATAAACGAAATCGACGTTCACGTGCCAACCAGAGAGGCACCAGGCCAGGCTGCCCAGTGACCCTCTTTGCCTGCGGCCCAGGAATAAATCCCCAGCTTGGCGAGTTCCAAGCGGCTGATGAGGGCAGACCCAGCTGCCTGGCGTACGGGGAGCTGGGCATGGCCCACGGGGCTCCTGCACCCTCACGGGCGGTTTGGCAGGTGCCGCAATGGGGCTGCCGAGGCAGGGGAAGCACAGGGGGCTGGGGATGCCGGCAGCCACTGTGCTGCTGCGGCTGGCAGCAGGTACGGTGCGAGCACCCAGGCCACGGTGGGGCTTCTCGTCGGTACATTGTGGGCGCCACTGGGCAACAGAGACGGAAAATCAACCCCTGTACGGGAGCTGGTACCGGCCCTGTGGAGCCTGCGGGCCTGCAGGAGGTGACAGGTGTCAGTGCGGGGCTCTGGGATGGCTCCAGACAGCCCTCAGACACCCCTCAGACAGACCCAGTCTCCCCTCACACAGCCCCCGATACCCCTTCAGATGCAACTCAGTCACCCCTTAGACACCATCCCAGACACCCCTCAGGCCCTCTGACACCCCCTCAGACGACCCCCGGCAGCCCCCTCAGACTCCCCCCGGACACCTCTCAGAAGCCCCCTCGGACAGCCCCAGGCACTCCCTCCGTCAGCCCTCAAGACGCCCCTCAGACACCCCCCTCAGACGCCCCCCAGACACCCAAACAAGCGGCCCCTCGCCCCG
>VXBP01008118.1:673531-704231 GCA_013400115.1 Rhinopomastus cyanomelas
CTGTCAGAGGCTTCGGGGTTTATGAATTTGGAAGCCCCCCAGCCCCATTTCCGCACGTGCTCCTTTGTTCTCAGCAGCGCCCAGACATCTCTATAAAATAGAGCCGACTGTAACCCGGCTGGGGGGGGAGCCGCTCCCCGCCGCTGCCCCACGGGGGAGGGGGAGCTGCCCCGGCGCCCCCACCCGGAGCAGGTCCCCCCCCGCCCCGTCGGCGGCAGCAGCGGCAATAATTCCCCGCGCTGGAAGTTGCTCCCGGGTCGGTAACCAGACACGCGTGTGGCCCCGGGGCTGGCGGGGAGGAACTGAGCCAGACGGGGACACAAAGGAGAAGGGGGGGCACAGACAGACGGACGGACAGACCCCCCGGCCGGAGCGTCCCCGCCCCGCGGTGGCAGCGCCCGGCCCCGCGGGACGCGGGTGTCCCCGGGTGTCGTGTCCCCGTCCGTCCCGCCCCGCTTTTGTCTGGCTCCGGTGGCACCTGCGGGAGTCTGTTCAGTCGCCCGTCGGCGGGGCCGTGTCGCGATAGTCGCGGGGTTGGGCTGTCGGGCTGCGCAGAGCTCTGCTCCCCCCGCTCATGACCTAAGTCGGGGGACAAAAAGCAAGCCCCAGCAAGCGATGGGAAGGCGAGCCGCTGTTGGCCGCTTTCTTCCCGTTCCTGCCTCAAGCACGGACCGGAAATCTCCCAAGTCCCGAGGAGCTTCCACGGACCGGCTCCCCAGAACCGTCTGCGGGGTTCGCGGGCGCCGCCGCCGCGCAGAGCCCAGAAAACCCTTTTCCTAAACTTTTCCGGTCGCCTTCCCCTCTGCCAAACCCAACTCGCGGTGTCCACGCAGGATTCCCCCCGGAGCGGAGCAAGTTGGGAAGCGGGGCGCTGGGCCGGCCCAGGCGTGCGGGGCGGCGCGTCCCTCCGGTTATTAAGTACGGGAACGCCACGAGGAGCGTTCGAAGGGGCCCGCTCCGCAGCCCTCGTGCCGCCGGGGCGCAGCCGCCGCCACGCAGAGCGGAGGTTATTCACATGGCGGTTCGAGCAGCTCCATTCATATCTGTGGCTACCTGGATTTGAATAGAAACCAGACAGCAATTCTTTGGTCCCAGCCACTATTCGCCCGGCCGGACAATAGAGATTTGTTAGCACACAGGCACAAGCCCTGGGACACAAAGCTGGAGGCAGCAGAGATGGGGGCTTCAGTGCACAGGAAATTACGGCTTTTGATGCGCTGTTGGCAGCTCGGCCGGTTCAGAGGAGCGACGCAACTGGGCCGTGTTTTAAGAGCCTCCTTACTGCCATTTTTAAGCACCTAGAATGTCATAAAAGCTTTTACTGTCGCAGTACATAAAATCACGAAGTCCATATGGTTGCTTTTCAGCTGCGGTCGCTGCCCCGCGTCTGGAAGGCAGAAGCGTGATCTGGCTGGAGATTTTAATTCAGTTGGGGGGCGGGGAGAAATTAAAAGTGTTGTGAGGACGGAAAGCCTCAAAGTGTTGATTAAAGAGCAGAGACTCGTTACTGAGGCGGCCGCTGTCTGGCTGAGCGGCGGCGTTGTTACAATGGACTTCGTTTAATGGTGGCTGTAAGGGACGGGGCTGGACAGCTGACTCCATCATCAAAGGGTCAGTAAGTGCACTCCGGGGTGGGCTGTGCAGGAGGCTGTGACTCAGTTTGTGTCAACTTGGCAAATACCAAAATAAATAAGAAAAACAAAACCAAAACGTTCGGTGTCTGGTACCTCCCACTTCCCCTGCCTCCCCCCCAGCCCAGAGCTGTCGTGCAAACTGCTCAGACTGGGCTGGAATCGGCTGATTTGAGCCAATGAGCAGAAATGATCAAGATCAGAAAAGCAGCGGGCGCGTTTGAGCCGATGGAGAGTCAGCCCTGGCTGTGCTCGGCCCTGCCGGCAGCGCTGGAGGGTGGCTCAGGCTGCACCCGAGCGGCGGCAGCGTTTGGGCCCTTCCTCCCCGTTTCCCATGTCTTCCCATGGATCTTAGCCTACAGCACCGCTTAGCACCGGAGAAAAGACCCAGCCCAGGGGGCATCAGACCCGCACGGTGTCAGGGAGTGTCTCTGCCTGCGGGGATGACTTGGCTTTCCAGGGAAACGGGGAGCTGGGCCACCCTGCAGTGGGGAAAGGTCTGGTTTTCTTAGGGGCCTCGGAGTGTCTCAAAATACAGCAGGCGAGGGCTGCTCTCTGCGCTTGAGCGGATTTGTCACCACAGTCCTGGCAGCCTCAGAAAAAGGGGAGGAAATGTAGAGTGAGGGACACGGGTCTGGCTTTTGGGGGAGCTGGGAGCTTCCTGGGAAGCCTCCTGCTGATGCTCTGCACCAGCCCATTAGGCTGGCGACAGACTGGCTTCCCCTGCTTCTGAGCACTGCAGGGCGTAAAAGCACCCGGTGGCTAAAACACCCGGGTTTTAAGAGCCATGAAAACCAGGGAGTCTTCTCTGAGGAGCCACTTGAGAGACGAACAAAACGCCCTGACACGTGAGGGGCCGGCTGAGCAAATTCCCAGCTGCTCGGCCAGAACACAAATGGGAATAAATCCCTCTAGCAGGAGTCGGTTTTGGGGAATAATGATGGAGTTTCCTTGAATTCTCTCGGTGAGGCAGCACAATGGCCAGTGCGTATCGCTGCTCCCTGGAGCCGAGGCGATAACAATTGGGGCAGGCTGCAGCGGAGCTAGCCGAGTTGGTTCTGGCTGGTAGTCACAAACCTCAGAAGGCCCTACCTGCCGCAAGGCTGTGAGCTAACCCATTATGGGTTGGTTTTAATCGGGGTGGAGGGTAGTGATGGCTCTGCCTACAGAGCTCTTGAAGACTGCCCTCCAGAAGTGTGTGTGTGAATGGCACCGCCGCACTCCTGGAACACAGCACCTTCTCCGGCACCTACAAGGCTGCTAGCGCTTGGCGCTCATCTGAAGGCTGGTTTTCAAACCCACCCATTGGAAATGCTGCTTGGAAAGAACAAAAACTGGCCGGCACGTTGAGTTCCGCCCTTGCAGTTGGCTCTCGGGGGGGAATGACCTGGCGGGCACGCGGCACTGAAGGGACAACGAGCCAGCAGAGGTTGGCAGAAAGAGCTTCTGCCTAATCAGAATACCCATAGAGGGAAGGGCTGGGCACAGCCCGCCCCGCAAACATCTGCACCCGGGCACGGGAATGATCCCGCTGTGCGCGTGGGAGAAGGGGGCTGATGGCGGCCCTCGTGGGCTCGCAGAAACAGTGGCTCATTGCAGAGTTGGTCTCCCAGCCCCACTCGGGGCTGGTCCAATAGTCACAAACAGAAGAAGCGTGCAAACAGACTTGGAAGCTGCAGCTGCTGCCCGAGAGCAGCGCGTGTGCCGCTGACCACTCGCTCAGAGTGGTTCCGGCGCAGCAGGAACGCCGCAGCGTAGCGCTACGCTCGGCAATTCCACGGAAAGCGTGGAATCCCAGGAATCTCGTTTTATCTCCTAACAGCCAGCAGATGCCGTAATCGTTTCAGAGCCACGTCCTGATTAACGTCGCTCCGAACTTTCCACCGTTTTGAGGACGACGGGGTAGTTCGGCGCTAGGATCACGTGAAGTCATGGTGTTCTCTCATAAGCACCGCGGACACGCAGAGTGGTGGCATCACCTCCTTCAATAGTCTGCGGCCAGTCTGGTGTTGCCGGTACTGCTGGGAAAGATTTGAACCCATCAGCAGCCGTCCTGACCCCTAAGCTAAAGCGACGAGCACCACCACCAACCGATGCGCACAACCGCCTGGTTCGGTGCAGCTCAGTACCAGGCCCTTCCGCGTGAACAACTCGTTGGGCACCTCGATGCCCAGGCATGCGAACGAGCACTGCGCAGAGCTGCAGGGGGTTCTGCCACCCTTCCTGCCCGCCCTACAGTTGTACGCGTTGGGTTTGTGGCCCCACATCGCTCGGCCCCACGGTTACCCCGTGTTTGACCCGCAAAGACCAGGCGGTTTGAGATGAGTTGCCAAAAGGCGATTAAGGGCAGGAGACCGCCCGGGGCGGGCGTGCTGGAGCGGTTGGGCAAGGGGCGGCACGCGACGCACTCGGGTCCCTCCCCATGGGGCACCAGGGGCTGCTCTGCAGCCCGCTCACAGCAGCATCGCCTACGTGCTCTGATGGCGGCTGCGGCGCCATGAGCCGCAGTGGTGACGCAGGTGGTTTTTGCCGGGTATGGGCACAGCAACGCAGAGCCAGGGAGGTGCAGCGTTCCGCAGGTTATCGATCCAAAGCACTCCCGGGGACGCACTTCCCCTTCTTGGTTTGGTAACCCCCATGGGATGATCAGGTTTTCCTGAGGAGCACCCGATCCTGTGAGTGCGCGAGGCTGTCGCACCGAGGCTCTTGGGGCTTACTGGTAGATCCTGCACCTACAAGCGCACGGCCACCCTTTCTCACGGTTGGAAGCCAGCAGTACCCCCTGTACGCGATGCTGCGTCTCGAGGCTGAGGTCGCCGACAACAAGGATCGGTCTGGGTTTAGCCAGCCCTGCTGCAAGCCCCGCTCTCCTACATTTGCTCGTGTACAGCTGCACGCGTGCTCTGTCCTGGCACGTCAGCAGCTCCCTTTACATAACCGCAGCGCCCTAACGCTGGCTACCACCGGCTCTGTACTTGGAGCCGAGCCGGCCGGCACAGGGCATCTAGAGCTCCTGCGTGGCCAGAGAACACTGCGCCCTCGGGAGGTCTGGGCACGGCTGAGAGGGCAGCAGCGCTGCAGAGGGCAGTTACAGAAGGGCTGCGAACGCTCCTCTGGAGCGGGACGCTCCAAATGGCTGCTCCTGCTCCGCTCTCCCTCCGAGGTGGGCTCTCCAGTGCGGAGGTGCCGGGGGACCGGCGGCGTGCAGGCGAGGCCGCCCAGCAGACGCAGACTCCAGTTACAAAACACAATGCGGGCAAGTCTGCCGCGTATTTTGTCCCTGCTAAAGATTTAAATATCATGCGGCTTTAGCTTTTCTTTCTGTTCACTGAATATCAAGGTCAATTAGGAATGATGTCTGGCTAGTACTCTCCGAGCAGATTAGACAGTTGCATCAAAAATCTAGGCCCGTGTATAGGTCATCTGTTCCTGTGACCTAGATTTGGGAGAATCTGTTCAATTTGGTTTATTGAGAACGCGGTGCTCTCCCCCGGCCCTGCCTCTCCTCGCGGACCCCTGCGTAGCCGCAGCAAATAGCTGTGTTAGATGCTCGCAGACGGCGCTCCCGACTTCTGCGAAGACACAAAGAAAATCCAATCCTTGCAGCAGACCTGTGCCTGTCATCCCTTTCATTTTAGAGTAACTGAGGGTTCGGGAGGGCTTACGCCTCGTAATCTACAGCAGTTGGCCCTCCAGCCACCCACCAAGCACTCTGAACTGCAGACTAGCTTAGCTCCAGCTTTGTTTGCCCTATTTACTGGCGTTCTCTCCTTCGGTAGCCAGCGGGTAGCTGCAGTCTGCTTTGGGCAGGAGGCACGCACTGGCGTGCAGCGGGGCTGGGTTGTTTGTGTCGCCGGTGTGCGCTGCGGTGCCCTCGCGGGAGCTGGGCTGGAGCGCTGCGCTCCAAGCAGAACCAGACCTCCCTGCTCAGCCCTGCCCTTCGCTTGCCACCCTGCATGCCACGCCTGGGCACCATGGCCACGCAGCCACACCTCCGCCCTTTCTGACAGCAGACTTCCATTTGGAACGTCTTCCGACCAGTTTGCCCTCGCAGCTCTTAACGGTTCCGCTTAGAAGCAGTTGCTGACCCACAGCTCATGCAAACGCACCCATCTGTCGGTGTAAGGGTCTGGGGGAGCGGGACGGGGAGAAGGGATCTTCAGACCATCGCAAGGCGTTTGCTGGGCACCAGTGAGTTCAGTGTGAAACCTCTGAGAGTCATGAGCGATGGCACAACGGCCGAGTGCGTTCCAGAGCGATCACAGAACACTAGGGACCGGAAGGGACCGCCAGTGGTCAGTGTCTGGGGCTCACTGTGCCCCATACAGAAGCCACGTAGAGCCGCTGCACCCCAGGAGGAAAGGCAGGGCCAAAATCAAACAGCAGTGCCAAGGACACCCCGGAACAGCGCCACGAGGCTGCGCTTCGCAGACTGCAGCCGCCAGTCGGCTACTCCTCGTGGGCTGTACTGCGCAGACCTGCTCGTGGCCCAGGAGAAGCCAGCTCCACCAAGCCGGCTGCATTCTCCTCCACTTCAACACCCAAAGGGTTCCGTGCGTCTCGCAGCACGCTGGGACCAGTTGGTTTTACGGGAGAGATAGAAAGCCGGCGACATTGGGGCGACGTTACCCCAAGCTCCCTCCTCCAAAGGAACACAAGTACCTCTTCTCCCTTTTGCTTCACGTGGCGGCTGCGTTTAGATGGGCTGCTTGTATAATTCAGGGCAGAGGGCCGAGCGCTGCCCACCTGGGGCTCGTAGCCACAGCCAGGCAGGATGTAAGAGCCCGCAAACGCCAAGAAATTAACCGTGTACGAGGCGGGGGAAGGTCTGCCATCCCACAGAATATCTGCCTGGTAACTAGACAGAAGAGAGAACCTTTTCTTCAGCTCCAGAACGCGCTCAGTTGTTCTCCCAGAGGCTTTGCTGAGGCTTCTATTTTAAATCACAGGATCATTAGGGATTGGAAGGGGCCTCAAAAGATCATCTCGCCCAATGCTAGCACCTGCAGAAGTGTGGCTGAGCAGCAGGTGAAGCCACAGACCATCACAGAACATGGCTGGAGGTGGCTGGAGGCAGCGCTGCCGCCCGGCCCCTTTGGGAACGAGGCCCGAACCGGTCTGCTGTGCAAACCCCAGCAGGGGACAGGTGTCCCCTGCGTGCATTAGGACACCCCGGCAGCACGAATCGGGGACATGGGGGCTTCGCAGAACCGGCGAGGAGTAGCCAAACCAGAACACGGGAAGCCAGCATCTCGCCAGTATCCAGTGGGATCAGGGACACATGCGTGTGCGTGCGCAGCCCCCGGCCAGCTCGCAAGGAAGATGCTCTGCCCAGTCAGGCAGTAGCGTGTTTCCAGCTAAGCCAGATGTCAGAGGGTGATGAGGCATCTCACAGCAGCTGGGACAAGAGGATGTGGGACAAGAGAACGGGGAAGCCGACAGGACAGACCCTGATGGTTCCCCTGCTCCGTACAGTGTCACTGCCCTGGTGCTTCCTTTGCCTCGCAGTTGCTGGAAGCGAAGACCTGTACTTCACAGAACGCATCGCGAGATGGAGCCTTAGGCTGTGGCAGTGCTGCCGAAGCCAAACCGAACAGTGTGAGTTTAGAGGTGTTGAGAGCAACTTGAACTCTGACTGAGTATTGCTGGGTTAGGAGGCTGAGAACCAGAAACTCATTATCTTCAAAGGAACAGTTACCGATGAATCGGGAGGAGATGTCGTGATTATGAAGAGCAGCCCTTCATTTGATCCCTCTCCATCGGCGCGCTTCCCCAGCAGACAACCTGAGCTGCATCCCGCTAGAAGCGCTAATGTGGCAGTGAGTCACCCCGATCCAAATTACCATGTGAAAAAGCACTTGTGGGTTCTTACCTCCTGTTCTGTGTGCTCAGCCTGTGAGGAGGGGCTCATCCCCACTTGGGGACCTTCCCTCTGTAGCAGGGCTCATGTCTCAGTGTGGTCCTTGGCGATGAAGCCACACAAACAAAGCAAGTACCTGGGATGTCTCTCCCCGTGACTCCACCAGGTATTTGTCCCGTGTTTGCCGACGGCACGCGTGGGTCTGAGCACTTCTGCACTGTCTCAGACACAAGACTGACTCCTAGCCGCACATACCTGCCCGGGCAGCCCGCCCTGTGCTGCACGTTCTGCCCCACTAAAACCAAAGGCCGCCTTCATTCCCGAGGCTGGGATGCTCTGCCGTTGTCTCCTGCTACACTGACTGGATCCAGGGGATCCCGCTGTGGCAGGGGGACGGGGCTGGATGACCTTTCGAGGTCCCTTCCGGTCCCTGATGTTCCATGATGGTAACAGGTTGGACTTGATGATCTATGAGGTCTCTTCCGACCTTGGTAATACTGTGATACTGTGATTTGGTGCTTCTGCCTTTCAGAGATGCTACCACAGGAGTCTCAGCTCGACTGTTGAGGCTGGTAGAGAGCACAGGCGGCGTTTCCTGCCCTCCTCGCCCTGGAAGAGCCCGGCCAAGCCCAGCTAGCTCCAGCCTCAGAGCAAAACTGCAGTCCTCTGCAAGGAAGAGCTGATGTTTGTGAGGACTGTCGCGCTGATGGCTGCGCCAGCGATTTCTGAGGCAAGTGCTGAAAGGCACAAAACAATCTCGGTGAGAGAATCATCTGCAGTTAGAATCATCCCTCTCCTTCCTGAAAGCAGGGCACAGGAACTACGCCTGGCTTCACAGCTGACGGGCAGCAGTACCGATCCTCAGGGCAGAGCGGGCAGCCGGGAAGAGCCGTCGGCACAGGGGCATCTCCTGAAGAAGCGCCACCACGACACACGCTGTCCTAGGAGAGGTGTGGGGTTCGGTGATGCAGAGTTGGCCATGCAGTCAGTACACCCCAAGCCCATCTCATATCCACACAGGGTGCTTCCCCGGCATCGGCTGTGCCAGGGCACCGTGCAGCAGCAGGAGTTCCTCAGCCAGACCCCCAAGATTCCTCTCTATTGGAAAATGACCAAGCCAACATCAGGAGTCATCCTCATGACAACAACTTCTACCCTTGAGTACAGAGGCTGAGAGCTCGGAGAGCAGCTGTGGGATTGAGTGAGAAGCAAGCTGCGTTCCTGGCTACCGAGGGCACAGGAGTCTGTCTCCAGAAGCCTCTGTGTGCGTTGGGAAATGTCTGGAAGACAGGAGATGATTAGTAGGAGACACATGAGCCTCTCCTCCTCTTATCCTTTTGTAAACATCCATTAGCCGCTGTTTGATTTGATTCTAGAGCCGGAGCTACTGTATTGATTGCAGCCAACAGCAACAACTCAGTAGCGGTCCCAGACATCAAGGTGGCTGATGCTGACTGCTGCAAGGAAGACAGTTCCTGAAGTCAGGTGCAAGAGGTGAAGACGTGCTCTGGACAGCTGGGCTGAGGCCATTTTTGTTCCACGTGCGCGGCAGGCACAGTCGCTCGTAAATGCAGCTCCCTCCAAGACCCGGCCCTGCTGGATCTGTGGGTTAAAGCATCCTCGCACCGCCCTCGGGGGAATGGACAGCTGTTCTGGACCCGACGCAGCTCCTTATCACCGCCCCAGCCTTCGTCCCCTGTGTGAGATGGTCCTTAGTCCTCTGGGAAACCTGGTGCAGAGGCCGGCAGGTCTTGCCACGGCTGATCCCTTCTCTTTATGCAAAATCAGCTCTGGAGACGGGAGAGTGAGGATGAGGGGTCTATCCAGTCCCACCAGTCCTCTCTGAGTAGGTCAGCGAGGAGGCTTTGGGCCATGGTAATGTCTTCCTGCCTCAGCTGCCCTTCTCACTGCAAGCAAACGTGACAAATCCTTCCCTGGCCGTTTCGCTGTGGCTTGCAGAGAGCTGCAGGTGCTTCACAAAAGTGGGGGGCACCTGCTTACTCAGCCTGGGCCATCCAGCTGACCCTCGTTCTAAAACAGCACCCGGCCGTTTGGCAAAAGGAAGCCAACGCAACCGGCTTTTACTCTCCTGTTCCAGTCGCTCGCGAAGGCTCAGTGCAGCGAGGAGCCGGCAGCGCGCTGCTCAGTCACCTCCCCACGGCTCGCCAAAGCTCTCTGCTCCTCCGTCTGCGCCCAACGCGCAGGCTCACACGTGGACCTCCTGGAGGGCAATCCACGCCATCCTCAAGGTTCTGCTTCCCCTTGGCAAGCCCAGGGCGGCGGTGCGGTGCTCTGGCCGCCTCGTACAGAGACACAGGCAGGAACGGCTCCCTGCCCCGTCACTGGTTTACTCCAGACAGCTTCCTTGTACTGGTGGTCCAGTTGCTCCCCACGTCTTTTCAGAAGGCTGTTGAGCTCAGGGATCGCTCTGGGGCAGCCTAACCAGTGCCAGCAGCAGAGCAGGGGTTTCTGCAGTTCCAGGAGCACGCGATGCAGACGCAGCAGCCTCTGCTAGTCAATATTTCATTGTCTGCACAGTAGTAGAAGCCGGATTGTGCAGACACATGCAGTTCATTATCGACCAGAGCAAGAAGTGCCCCAGAAGTGCGGCCCTTTCTTCCTCTCTGCACACACATGGTCTGTGTTCCCGGCTCCCCAGGACACAGCTCTGCCTCTGCCTGCGCCGGAGCCTTTGCTTCTGCCCGACTCCTCTAGAGAGCCAGACCTGTGCCCCTTCGCGGCCTGGAAACCCCACGTTTGAGGACACTTGAGGCAAAGTTGCTCCAAGATCGCAGCAGCTTGATCGGGTCCCCGCTCGGGACGGCATCGAGATCGACCCGGCTGGCAGGGTGCAGTCCGTTTGCCGCAGCAGCTGGAGCTGCCGGGCGGCATGAAGGCAAACCCCTTGCAGAAGTCGGGGCTGTGCTGGGGCCCCTGTGAGGCTGTCACCTCAAAGTGAGGTCAGAATAACTTGGTAAGTTCTTCCACAGATCGCTGGAACCGGGTATTGGCGGCATTTCGCTCGGGCCCCACAAGAGCGCTGCTTTTCTTTTCTCCAGGACCCCCTCACAGTGCTAAAAGGGCAGAGACGCGGGCGCCCCAAGTTGCTCTGGTCCAGGGTCTTGTCAGGTCGCAGCCCAAGGAGCTTTTGGGCAGTCAAACAGAAGTCTCCAGAGCTAACAGTAGGAGGCTGCTGAACCTGAAGTGTTTGGCCACAGGTCCTGCTGAAAGGCTCCCCCACGTGCCAGTGACACAGCAGTAGCTGCAGACAGGGCCGCTGGTCACAGCGCCGTCTCCCCGCTGCCTCAGTGCACGCCGAGGGAATCGTGCACGTCACACCAAACCCGTTCGCTCCACTCCAAGCTGCAGAACAACTCCATGTGCTCCAGATCCGCTCTGTGTTCACTGTGACGTCCTCCTTCAGCAACCCGCTGCCTCCCTGATCCAGCTCCTTCCCCTGATGACCTCAGAGATTCCAAGTTCTGCGGTGCCCCGCAGAACACACAGAGCTGTGCTGAAGGGAAGTCCCGTGGCTGAAGGGCAGGTGCTGGGGCTGCTTAACGCCATTTCCATGATGGAAAATCATTCAGGTCATCCCTGAATGAGTTTAAAAGCTGCTTAGATGTGGTGCTGGGGGATCTGGTGTAGGGGTGAACGTGTAGAGTAGGGCTGGTGGTTGGACTCCACGATCCCAGGGGTCTTTTCCGACCAGAATGATTCTGTGATGAGGCAGCAGCTGCGGACTCTGGGCTGGTTTCAGAGATCCCTGGTGAAAGGTCCGAGAGGAAGGTGCGTTGAAGACGCAGAGCAGGCAGTAGGTCTTGGGTTGTGTCGGAGCAGGCCGGAGCGACACCCCGTGTGCTCACAGCTCCACCCCGCTGACGCAGAGGAACGAGCACAAGTTCTCTCGGGTCATTTGCTCAGACACCAGCCGGAGAGCTCAGGCACCTCTACCTGCCCTCTGCTCCCCCAGCTCCGAGCTGCCGCGGTGCTGGGCTCCCCACTGCTGGGGCTGACACTGAGCGTAAAGACACTTCAGCAGAGAAGCAGAGCAGGGAGGAGAACAGACGAGAACCAACGTGGCCTGTTTTGCGATTAGACACAGTGGTCCCTCGAGCAGCGACGGGAAGAGACAGCGCTAGGGCTGCACGGAGACACGTCCTGCCTCGTGCTGGCGGCGCTCGCTGCTGGGGCTTCCAGGCAGCTCTGGCTGTGGCAGGGCAGCCCCCCGGAGCTCCCTTAGTCTGCGCAGACACCTGTGTGCGGATGGTGGGGAAGTGCAGCTGGCCCCGCGGGAGCGAGGGCTCCCGGTCAGCAGACAGCGTGCACCTGGCATGCGGCTCCGGGGCACGCCTTCAAGCGCAGGACAGCTGTAGGGATTCCATCCCTGCCTGTCCTGAGCCTTGAACACGCTGCCCGCGCGCAGATGCCAGGGAACTAGTCTACCACCGCGGAGCCTGTCCCGAAGTCTTGCGGGTGGAGAGCTCTGAGCTCTGCGAGGGGGAAGCAGCGTGGAGTCGGGATGTAGAAGTCACACGCACCTTGTGTTCCTGGAAGTCGGGAGGAGTTTGGGCGATCGAGGGTGAAAGGAGAAGGTGAAAGTTACCGAGCTGGGGTCAGCAGAGGTACGAAAGGAGGACGCAGCAGCAGCTGAGGAGGAGAAAGCCTCGCTCACAGAGTAGTCTAAATAGAAGCACAGTTTTCAGTCGTTAAAACCCACTTTTCACGCTTGACTTGAACTCCATCTCCATGATTTACGTGGTACCTGCACATGCAGCCTCCCTCCCCCCGGCACACTCACGAGGGCCGAGCGCTGTCTGTTATTAATTCGAATTCTCTTTGTTCTTTCCTCCAGCTCCTGCTCCGGAAGGACGGCGAGGAAAAGGTGAGGTTCATCTGCGGGGAGCTCTGGGGAGGGTTTTGTAGTGACGCCACTAAAACCAGACCACGTGCAGACTCCAGGCCGCGTTCTGAGCGCGTCCGTGTCCAACGCTGACCGGCCCCCGTCCCGCTCGCCAGCGGCTCTGCTCAGTGCGATGGCCCTGCCGCTGCAGGGTCACCTCAGCCCAGCACTGGACACCTAAAGCCCTTAAACAGCCACAGGTGAGAAGAGAGTGGACGGCAGCGGCACAGCCAGCCAGCAGAGGTTCTCTCTGCCTTTCAGTTGCTTACAGGTGTCCCCCCACTTTTCGTTTTGAAGTTAACTCTGTAAGGAAATGTGAAACCTTGAAGCCCCCTCAGAGTAGCTGTTGAGACTCTCCAGGGGAGAACAGGCTTCCTCACAACCGCGGTTCAGAGCCGCTCCAAGCTCTTGTAAGAATCACTAAGTGCACTCAGCATCCCCGACTGCAGTGCTCCCCTTCTGCAGTTCATTAGTCCTCACGGTTCCACTTCGTAATTAACATACTTGCCGCTGAAGAGTTTACAGTAAAGAATGTGCAGCCCTCAGCAGAGTTTCCACTGCTGCTCTATGGAAAACATGTGCGCGGGCAGCGTGCGGAGCAGCGCGCGGACACAGCCGCCAGCGGATAGCTTCAGCGAACATTCAACGCTGTCGGTGAGTTTGAGCACTAGAAAAACCATCGACCGTTGACTGTACCTTGAGGTTTATCACAGACCCTGCGGCTCCCGGCGAGCCGGGCCTTGCTGCTTTGCACATGTGGTTGCCATTAGCAGGCTGTGATTTACAGGTCGCATTAAGAGCTGCAGAGGCTGAGTTGTTCCAGTTGTTCTGCTCTCTCCAGAAGTGAGGCGGCGCCAAGGAAAGTTTGTTTTCTCTGAAGGAAAGAATAAACTGAAGCTCTGTGCTGCCGCAGGACCTCTGCAGAGCCAAACGGCTGATGGCAGGGGCAGCGCCAATGTGCCCGTGCCGTATGGCGCACTTGGAGGCCAGCCCACGCGCGGCCGCGTTCCAAACAGCAGATCCAGGCCAGAGCAGGAGGGAACCCTCGGCTCCATTTGGGGTCCAACCTGAGCCTCGCTGGGAAGGGCTTTGGAACAGCAGTTCAGCTGCTCGCCGGCAACGCCAGCCGAGGACCCAGCGCTCCCTCCCAGCAAGGCCCAGCTGCTCCCGTGGCTCACGTGGTCGCTTTGCAGCCAAGGCAAAGGGAGGGAGAGCCACAGGCAGGGGCACCCCAGCACTGCCCGCAGGGTCCTTCTTGGTGGGCAGGGGTAGGACTGCACAAGAGGCCGGAGCGGGACGTCCCTTCGCAAGGGTGCGGGGGGTCGTCTGAAGAACAGCACTGGCGCGTCTTCAGCATCTAATGGCTGCAATCAACATTCATTGCTGTCGGTGGGTTTTCATGTCTATCAACTCACTGATCAATGAATGCAAACTGCGGACCAGCTAGCAGAGAGCCGCTCGCTCGGACAGCTCGGAGCGTCGCTTGGGCTTCTTGCCGAAGCAGCGCTGTGCTGGAGTTCTGCCTAGAGGGCCAGCGTAAGCCCAGCCTAAGGTGCTTCCACCTCAGAGGCTACTTGGATGCCCTGCGATGCTCGGGTCTGCTCGGGTGAACTGTGAACGCTCAGAGCACAAAGAGCCTCTTCAAAACTGCGTGGGGACCTCTGCGGGGCTGAACAGTTGTTCAACTCACCGCACACCTTAATAAAAGCGACACCCAACTCTGCAGTCCTTTGGTAACTCTCTGTCTTCGCTGTCAGTCAAGTGTAAACCTACAGCTTTACCTGGGTACAGGAAGCGACCATCTGAGGGAGACCAGCCAGGGGCCCACCCTGGGTCCTCTGGCCAGGGAGAGATGGCAAAGGACCGAGGCGGTGGCGCTTGGGGCCGCCAGGCAGGAGAGCGGGAGGGGGCACAGCAGAACATCTCGGTGATGTGAGAAGCTGCTGCAGGGCTTTCTTCACTCCCGGGGTGGGCAGGACCCGCCTCAGTGAATGGGAGAGATTGAGGTGCAGGAAGAATTCCAGTGACGGCACCGGAGCTGACTGCCGCGGGTGAGCGGGGAGGGTCAGGCATGTCTGCGTGCGTGACAGACAGACCGGCTCCTGCCCCGGCCACCAAACGCTCTCCATAATCACTCACATGACTCCTAACCTCGTTCAAGTCAGAACAACCTTCTGACGACTCTCAGGCTCCAGTCAGGTGACTATTCAAAGTGAACCCCTCTGCCTGTCCGCCCCGAAGGGCTCTGTTCAGTTACAGAATCACTACAAAGGCCTCAAAGACCATCAAGTCCGCCACGAGCCCAGCCCTGCCAAGGCCTCTGCCGCCGCCCCGGGGAGCATTTCCACTCAACCCTCGGTCAGCGGGGCGGCTCCGCACAGAGCAGGCAGGTGGCTACGGCGCCAGAGCAGGCAAACACGAGCCCCAGGCAGGCGGCTCGCTGCTCGTGCCGCTTGCAGGTTGCCTTTGGAACTCCCAACTCCGCAGCACGTTTGCGAGAGCGCTGGGGGAGCAAGAGCACAGGTGGGCTTTTCTCCGGGGCGTCCTGCGCACGCGGCTTTCCTGCAGGTCACGTCTTGCCCCGTGCAGGCAGCTCAGCCTGGCAGCTCTCCCCACCAGCAGGGAGCACAATCGTCCTGACAGATTGCAAGGAGAGCGGAGAGAAGCCCCTGCAGTTGCTCTGACCAGACAGTTCAGGTGCTCAGGAAGGCCTGCAGCGAAGGGGCCAGCTCCACTGGGCTCACACAAGCCAGGCACAAGGCTTAGGCAGGCACTGCATGGATCTCCAGTGCTTGGGACGTACAGAGAACCCCGACAGCCAGGCAGGAAGGGGAAGGACTTCGATGGGGCAGGCGGGTTAGCGGACACGTGCCTGGCAAGTTTGAGAGGTCTCTGGCACCAGCTGGTCGCTCCCTGCCGGAGACCTGCCCCCTGCAAACCGCCTGCCAGACTGAACACATCAGGACGGCGCTGAGCGCCGGCGCGGTCCCTGCTGCCGCTGCTGCCGCAGTCGGAGGGCAGCTGGGGCTGGAGAGGTCTCGGGGCTGCCCTGACAGGAATCGCCAGGACTCCTCTATCAACACCTGGAGCTCTGGCAGCCCAGCGACAGACAAGCTCGCTGCAGCACCCTGAGGGCACGGCTGCCCGCCCGGCCAGCAGCCCACGTGCCCAGGCTGCCACAGCTCAGCCTCCTGCCCACAAGCACTGCCGGATGGGCTGATCAAAAGACAGGGAGACGGCAGAAAGAACGGCAGGAGCTGTTTATTTAGTTTATCCAAAGTTTTATATCGAAGTCTTCTTAGGGAACACACGTTTGACAGCACTTCTCAGTTCAGCAGAAGGTAACAGACGTGAGAGCTGCAGCTAGACAAACCCAGAGGAGCGACAGCACTGTCACTGAAGGCAAAGAGGGGGCCGTTTGCTTTGTGAGAGAGAGCCCCGCGTGCAGTCCTGGGCAGAGACACTGATGTGAGAACCCTGTGGGCAGTCCTGGGCTGTTCAGTGCCTTCTAAGAACACAAGCAGCCTGGAGGCAGCAAATCTGAGCTCTGTCAGGCTACACAGTTAGCCAGTGTCTCCTCACAGCTATTCACGTCTCTGAATGGCAACTGAAGTGCTTCCACACCTGCCTGCAGCGGAAGGTACCGGGCTCTGCAGCGATCAGCTACACGACAGCCTGCCTGGATGCTGGCAGAACTGCGTCACGAGACAGCACACGAGCGACTGGAGACGTCTGCAGCCCCGCGTCTGCTGCACACTCACCCCACGCTACGTTCTCGTTAGACAGAGGAGCCCTGGCCTCGCTGCAGCGGAAGCACAGCTCGCCAGAGCCTCGATGCTCTCCACCGACGTCGGTGCAGAGCCCCGCTGGCCTGGCTCTGCATGAGTTCAGCAGTGCTGAGCAGTGTTTTGATCAGGAGCTGCCACACTTGGAAAGCCCAGAGACCTTCCACGCAGTGACAGGAGAAGCTGCTTGAACCGAGAAGCTCGCAGGGGGCTCAGCCCTCCCGAGCAGCAACAGCTCTGCCTCCCAGCCTGGTGCTGCCCCAGTCTGACAAGGTCTCGTTGCCATCTAGCGGAACGGACCCGACAGGCGGCTCTCGGTCCCTCGCCGAGCCAGCGCCGCTAGATGGAGCGTGAGGAATTCCCAGCCTGCTGCTGGGGAGCAGCAGCCCGGAGTTTGCCGAGTCTCCAGAGGCCCAGAACCGCGGGGAGCTGAGGAGGACTTCCCCGAGCCCCGGCTCCGCGCTTCCCACGGCAGCACTGGACCCCTTCGCGATCCTTTTAGGCCAACATCATTTACCAGCAGCTCGGGGGTTTAGATCCCCCTACGTACAGGCACCTCAGCTTTCACCGCGGGATCCCTCGTGCCCTGAGAGCTCTGCCGGGGTGACCTGTGGTCTGTGCTAGTCCTGTGGGAAAGCTCCCACCCGCAACCAGACTCAGGAACCCGCGAGTAGGCACTCGGTGCCCTACAGCCTGATGTCCCTCCCGTGAGCTATGAACTCGTGTCCCCGGAGCACCTCGGGCCGAGAAGTGCATCGCACGCGGCAAGAAAAGGGGTACTTACTGCCCAGGGAGTTCATCGGAAGGACGGGAGAGGAGGAACTCATCTGCTCCACGTCTGCACCTGGGGGGAGAGCGACAATGAGAAGGTTGTGCCGAGCCCGCACCAGCGGCTCTGCAAGTTTAGCCCTTCCATTCGCGTTCCACGGAAGCCGTGTATCTCTGACGGCCCGCGGAAGCTGCCTGCAGACGCGGTTAACGTTTAACCGCGGCCCCCTTCCCTCCCGCAGGGGTCCCTCCCGCACAGCTCCTGCTTTTCAGAGCAAGTCCCAGCACAGGGATACTCCAAACTGCGTCGGCTTTAAGCGGCACCACGGGGGCGACCTGCAGGCAGCGCAGGGGGGTGTGACTGGACACGACGAGGTCCCAGCTGTGTCTGGTGGCCTTCAAAAGATTCCCGTGGGAAGAGATCCCCCTCCAGAGGTGCTGGTGTTTGCTCTGGAGCAGCAGCAGCAACAAGCATCTTTAGTATCAGAGATACCTAATCTAAGTGGAGATGCCCAATGTTAGAGACATCCAATATCTCTGTTATCTAATATTAGAGACACTAATAGCTCCAATATTAGAGATGCTAATATTAGAGACGCTGCAAAAGCTTCTCCTTTCCCGACAGCTGAAAGATGACTCAGAATGACCTTCCTGTGTTTCGCCAGCGAAATACCCCCGACTCCAAACACGATCTGCGCCAGGTGCCCTCTGCTCTGGCCAAGGGCCACCCCCCCGAGACCTGAGTGAGTTAGAAACCCTCTTCCAGTGACAGGGGCAGTTATAAGCCCAGATTAGGTAGAACAAAGACACATTCTTTGGGGCTTGATCTCCCTGCCAAAAGAGCCGCAGTGCCAGCGCAGCACCACGAGCACCCAGTGCTAACCCTAACCCTAACCCTAAGCCCGCCCCCATCATTTTGACGCCGTGAGACACCACGCAAGGGTCTGCTCTGCAGGGCCCAGTGACCACACACAAGCTCACGTTCCTAACCACGGGACAGCCCAGAAGCAGAACTCGAGCCCACAGCCAGGGTTTGCTCTCACTCCAAGCCTCACCCTGCCTGGTCTTACAGTCCCCCTGTTCACTGGGCAGCAGGCACTTCCCTGCAGACACTGCTGATGCTAGAAGTGCGAAGCTGTGCTCTGAGGAGGCACCCCCAGCCAGGCACCCCCCAGCCAGGCACCGACACTTTTGCAGGCCACGTCCACAGAACAGGAGGCGCAGACATGGCCCCACGCTTCTGTTCACACAGTGCCCCTGCCCCACCTCACAGGCGCTCAGCAACGGCCCGTCGTCCCTGCCCTGATCTCCCCTGGGTTATCGCAGAGCGCTGGGGATTGGAAGGGGCGTCGGAAGATCATCCAGTCTCCAGACACGTGCTGCCTAGGACATCTAAACATTAACCCATTATGTGGCTCGGCTCTCCCTCGCGGGCGCGTGCTCACCCGCAGCCCCGCCGACAGTCACCGCACAGGGTTCCCTCTGCAGGGCGCTGGGACCCTTCAGAGACAAGGATCGGTGTCGCATCTGTTTCCCCCTCAACACTCTGATGTGCGAATGGCAAGTGCCCGGGCAGAGCCAGCCGGTCCCACTCTGATCGCATTTTTATGCTGAAAAACCCCCTTCCCTGCCCCTGCGGCAACTCCAGCGACCCGGCGGGCACGGGGTCGCGTTCCCTGCTTGAAGCTCCACGCGCTTCCGCACGGAGCCAAAGCGCCCCCGAAGCTCCCCACCGAGGGTCGCCGTGTTCTTCGGAGCGCGGCAAGATGCAGCCTGGGCAAAGGCCAGCGCCGAGCACAACTCGGCTTTCAGGAGGGCTCAAGCAGCAGCTCAGCAGATGGTCCTTTAAAGGTTACCTGCTGCTCTCTGGCAAAAAGAGGTCAACTGGCCCACACGCCAGCCAGATGGCCCAGAGCACTCGGGACCGCTTGAGAAGCCGCTGTGCGGGGAGCAGGCACTCTGGCAGTAAACTCCACCTGCCAACATCTGCAAGAGTTCATCGAGTGTCGCTCCGCAAGCGGCCCACGGGTGCCTCCTGAAGGGAGGCTCCTGCCTGCACGCACCGAGAGACTCATCCCCCAGCTGCCCCAGCTTAGCCCAGTCGCCACAAAGCCTGAGCGACGGGAGCGGCAGCACCGCTGGCCGTACTCGGAAGGGAAGACCTCAGTCCACACTGGAGATGGCCTTTCAGTTGCTGTTCCCAGTACCTTCCTCAGGGCTAAGTGTGGTCACAGCTGCCAGGCTGGAGGTGCAAGCCACAGGCATCACCTGGATGCCCTGCCGGGTGCCGCTGCATCGCACATGGTGCTGCACCCCGCAGCCGGCCGAGCGCTCTGGGGCTGGGGGGCTGTGGCACACGGCAAGTCTGGGACTCCGCAGGAGTCGAAGCACCCCAACACTTCTGCCCTCGTGCCGCTGGCAGATGGGGTGGGTAACCTGTTCCCTCAAGGTCCAGCGCTGTCCGGCACACAAGAGCGCGAGCGCTGCCCTCACAGGGGCTCCCTGAGCCAGGGAAGCCGACACTGCAGAAACAGCTCCTTCCGAGCCCGACAGCACTGGTTTTGTCCTCTTATCACCTCGCGCCCTCCCCTCCAGCCCTCTGTGTCTGCATAATTACATGCAGCACATTAAGCTCCTCAAGCCACCCCGGCTAGGAGAGGAGATATGGATTAGCAGCCAGCCACGACTCTGGAAACCAGTTTGCTGGTGGAGATGAAAAGGACAGAAATCTGCTCCGCTATGAAGAACAGCTGCTGCCAACACAGCTATTTACCCTCTGACCCCGGCGCTGCCCGGCGAGCGAGCCGTGCCGATTGTTCCCCCGTCCTAGGGAGCGTTTACAAGCCTCGGGTGCCATGAAAGGAATTAATAATTCAGCCCGGGAGCTGACGACCTTTATTGGGGTTCCCCCGTTAGCCGAGCAGAAATCAGAGCGAAGAGCTCCCTGGAAGCCGCGGGGTTTCTTCGGGGCTGGGGCACTTTACAGCCTAATTGGCCACCGCAGCATAAATCAATGATTTCTCCTGCCCTAAGCAGCAGCGCTGCCCCCGCCCAGCCTCCCCGTTTCGCGCCGGCCTCGGCTCAAGCCCAGCCTCATTCTCAGACTCTCTCAACAGCCGGGCTGAGCCGGGCAGCTCTGCAGCGCTGGGGACGTTCGAGAGGCTGCCACAGGAGGTTACGCTGCTCTGAACTTCTCCTGACCCCTGGCTGCCCTCGTCCCTCTTTATGCTAATGGAAGGGGTACAGGGGCTGCTCCTAGAAATGAACTTAGCCTGGACCTGGGGCACAGCGCCGCACTCGGACGGCAGCGGGGCACAGGGTCTGGTACCCCCTCCCCAAGCACTGCCACCCCACAGACGGGCAGAGCACGCAGGGACCCCCAGGTCAGCCAGAGCAGAACCTGCTGATTCGCGTCACCTTCCACCACTTGTAGCCTGAGGAGCATCAACCACCCACCCGCATCTCTGGAGAAAACAGAGCGGTTCTTCTGAGGCTGCACACAGGACACTTGCGCAGAAACACTGGGGCAGGGGGCCGTTCGAACCGCCAGCAGCCTTCGAAGAGCCTGGCTCCACTCTTCCCTCCTCGGGAACGGGGAGGCTGCCCATTAATCCCCGCTCGGACTCCTCTTCTCCGGAACAAACAAATGCGGCTCCCTGCCCACAGGCCCTCCAGCCCCCGACCGTCTCAGCTGCCCTCCACAAACAGACCCTGCTGACTCAGCCCTGAGGTTCACCAGAACCCCAGATCCCCTCTGCAGAGCCACTCCCCAGCGCGTCCCGGTTTGGGGGGCGGGGGGTTATTACATTCCAGATGCAGGACTTGACATTTGTCTCTGTTAAACTTTGAAGTCTCAATCAGCCCCGTCCTCAGGTTATTGAGGCCCTTCTGAAGAGCAGCTGTGCCCTCCCGAGCACCAGTCGGGTGTCATCTGCAAGTCTGATGAGGGCACTTCCATCCCTCCGCCCAGATGGTTGATGGAACTGCTAAGCAGCGCCAGCCCAGATATTGACTCCCGAGGACAACCACGGCAGCACCGGCCACCGGTCAGCATCTGAACCCCCGGCTGCCACCCTTTGAGCCAGAGAGCGCCGCGAGGGCTTCGCCTCTGTTTGCTTGGCGCGATGCGGGAGGCTACAGAGGCCTCTCTTAGGGCTCAGGTGAATGACAAAGCTGCTCTCTCCTCGTTCAGCATCCAGCCCTTGTGTCGCTGGAGGAGTGAGGCTGGCCAGGCACGATGTCTCCTCGGCACACCAGTGCTCTCAAGCACCCTCCTGTCCCTCCAGTGCCTGGAAGCACTTTTCAAGATGATTTGCTCCCTGCTCTTGCCAGGGACTGAGATGAGCTGCCAGCCTGCGGTTCCCCGATGAGCTGCTGCTCAGCAGAGCCAAGTTAAAGGTGATCCATTATCCCTTATCAGCTCGATGTTACTGGAGGGAAACATTCCTCCCCTTTCCCCTACATTGGGTAGGGCTGCTGGGCTCACTGAGCCCCGAGAACCCCCGCTGTTTGCGAAGGGGACGGGGAAGCGGGGTCAGCTCGTGACAGGTATTGGAACGAACACGGTCGAGCAGGGAAAACTCGGCTCCCGCTTGCCGGCGCCTCCACAACACCCCCAGCAGTTTAATCCTCCGTGCTCCTGCAGCGCGACACCCACCCCGGCTCCTCGGCAAACACCGCGCGCAGGGCCACTCTGGCTGCCTGTTTACATTCCAGCCCGGCTCTGTCAGCGTGGGATCTGATTTATTGATGCCATCAAAAGTCACGGGATTCCTGAGATGCCTCCCGAGACACCAAAATCAGAGCAGAAGGGAAGCGCACGTGGCTGCGGCATCAGCGCTGCCCCACACGCTGTGGGGTGCCTTGCCAGGGGCCGCCTGCCTTCCGGAGGCATAGGGCAGCAACCTTCTGGGATGCTGGGCACCACCGCCTCACCGGGACAGTCAGCAGAGCACCACTGGCTTCACCTCCTGCCCCGACACATGAGGAATCAAAAAATGGGGGCTTTTCCCTCCCAACCTCAAGGTTAATTGATTTAATGGCATTTATCTTCACACTTTAATTAGCAGAGCTAAGATTACGGCTCTAACGGACTCCATCGTGCCCTGCCAGTGCCTGCCAGGACCTGGCTCATGGCGTGAGGCTGGAGGGGAGTCCAACTAGGACTTCCAGTGGGTGACCGGTGCTCCAAGAGAGGGCCCCGACACAACCCTGGAAGGCGAAGAGCGGGCGTCAGCACGACGCACTCAAATACGTCCCCTCGCTGTCAGCACGTGCGCCGGGCGGCTGAGGCACTCGGCCCAGCCCTCGGATGTCACAGCGGCACAAGGAGAGCCCTGCCGACATCCAGCGGTAAACAGGGCTGGAACTCTGCGCCGATGCCACGAGCGGGGCCCGGACCGCGGTCGCTGCCTCCTGCAACTGCGCTGCCCCAGAGGGGACGCGTGGGTCTGACACCTGCTGGAGACAGGTTCCTTCCATTATCCCTTCAAACATCTCGCTCGTGAAACTCTGCGACCTGCAGCCTTCCGCCGTGCCGAGCGCTCCCCTCTGGGCCCCGCCATCAGCGGGGCTGGCTGCCGCGCTTGCCCTGAGCGCGTGGCCTCCCAGCGGCGGGGATCACGCCCGGGCCAGAGCCCAGGGAAGCCCCGTTGTCTCCCCACCGCCTCCTGCCTCCTGTCAGCAGTGTTTGCAACCCGCCAGCTCCTGCCGCTCGCGGCCCCAGAAGCCCTTCCCTTGCTCTTTGGGGCTCCCCCAGCCTCGCTTCGCAGGACCTCCTGATCGGCTCTGCCTGGGCCAGACCTCTGAGCACCTGAAACCCACCAGAAGCTGTCTGGCAGCCAGAAAATGTTCTCCAGGACTGAAGCATCACCTCCAGCCCTGGATTTCTGGGCACGCGGATCTCCTCTGGTCCTAGAAAATCACCCGGGACTCAGGAAAGAGATCTTTAAAGGAGGCAGCTCCCGCTCTCCTCCGAGGGAAAAGACTGTTCAGGTCCATTTAGTAGCTGCTGCTGCTCTGGAGAGACCCGAGATGTTGCCTCTGGTTCAATCTCACTCGACACAAACACGAGCAGCTCATGTTCTGCTGGTTTCCTCGGAGCAGCGGTGACATTTGCTGGGTTTCACCTCAGGTTTGAAGACAAACAAGTCCTAAGCTCCAGAACGGCTGCTGCACACCTCTGCTCCTGGCCTCCCTTCCGAAGCATCGGGTGAGCAAACAGAGCCGCCTGGAGAGCAGCCAGCCGGGCGAACACTGGGCAGTGCCGGTTTGCCAGTCGGGACTTTCATGCAGCAGCAGAAACGCAGCCCAGAGGAGCTGGCTCAGCAGTAAGTCCTCTCCCGCCGCACCAACAGGAGACGGACCAGCTCACCCGCCCGCGCACGCAGCCCACTCACCATCCGCTCCAGGGCTGCTGCCTGTGGGCAGGCTGGGTGCTGCCTCTGCCCACCCGATGCCCCCCAGCCATCTCCAGGGCCCTGTGGCAGAGCGCCCACGGCAGGCAGGAGGCCACAGCCACGCCAGCACTGGAGCGTGCCCACTCAACAACGAACCATCACCGTGGCTACCACCTGCCGTCAGGGGCCTCCTCGCTCTCCTGAAGAGCCTCCACGTGCTGAAGCACAAAAGAGGCTCCACAGAGAGCGGGGCTCCCAGGGGCTCCAAATCACACTGAAAGGGGTCGCCCGCAGCACTTCCCTTGCGGGGTCATTCGGGCTGATGCTGGACTGGCCTGTGGGCGAAGGGCGAGGCACGGCGCTTCGCTGCCAGCGATCCCCGGGACGCAAACTCACCTCCGAAGCCCCTCGGCACGGGGAGCGTCGCTTCAGCTGGCAGGACTCGCCGCGAACGCCGAGCGGCTCTGAAGGACGCAGCGCGGTCCCTGCTGGCTCCCTGCTGCTCTGCGGCGGCTGCCACAGCGCCCAGCGCAGGGAAGGCATCGCTCAGCGCTGCTGTCAGGGGCCGGTCTCTAGCTGCCAGACCGCTCCGCGGGGCTGCAGGGCAGCCACCCAGGGAGGACAGAGCGCAGGCCTGGCAATTAGCTATTAGCCGCGCGCTCCTGGGAATTAGACGGCCGTGCTCTGCTTCTTGACAGGATGCTCGGCCCTGAACAGGGAGCAGAGCTCGTCTGCTGAGGGCCGGCAGAGCTGCAGCTCGGACGGCTCCGTGAGCCAAGTGCAAACACTAAACGCCGTAAAACGAGGCGGCAGATAAGCGCCCAGCAGCTCTGCCGGCTCCCAGGGTGAGTTATCCTCCCTCCCTCCTCTGCAGAACTCGCCACGCTTGCGGGGCCGCTCCCGCGCCACCTTCGCGAGGCTCTGCAGAGCCACCCCGGCGACACTTGACATCTTCATAGTTACCAGGCAGGGGCTCCCGAGTTCTCCCCTCCTGTGTTAATTAGAAATTAATCGCTCTGAAAAGCAGAGCGGGACCCCCCAACAGCTCCCTGCTGCTCTCCAGTGCCCGGTCTCACAGATGGCCGGTTCTGCTTGGCCAGCAGAGTGGGGCAAGGGCTGTCATCTGAGCGCTGCCCTTCTGCACCCCCAGCCCAGCGCCGGCCGCGGCCGAGCCCAGAAACATCTCACTCCAGTGAAGGGAGAAGCAATCCCGGCACGACCCGCGCTGCGCCGGGCTGGGTAAGATGAGAACGGCGCTGGCACAGCCCTGGTGCTCTGGAGTGGGGCCGGCTGCACGAGGCCAACCCAGGAACATCTACCACAGGAGCTTCCAGTACGCGGGGGGCAGCTCCACCCCGCAGTCACCGCAGCTCAGCTCGGGCAAATCCTCTTTGTTTTCAGGCTACAGGCACCGAGCTCCTCGTGCGCACGGGCAAGGGGCAGGCACAGGCTGCAGGCTTTCCTCGAGCAGTTCAGTCTGCGGGCTACCGGGTGATTCCCACCTCACCGGCCAGCGCAGCAGGCAACAGCTTTAAGAAAAGCCTTCGGGATTCTTCATGATGAAGGTTCTGCCCAAAAAGCAACCCAGAGCCACCTCAGACACCCCGAGACCAGTGTCAGCAGAGCCTCACCAGGGCCATCAGCTGAGCACCTCTTCTTTCCTGCCAGGCACACAGGCACGGAAGGGATCAGAAGGGGCCCTGAAAGACCGTCCAGTCCAGTCCCCCACCACAGCAGGATCCCCAGATCCAGTCATTAGGGATCAGAAGGGGCCCCAAAAGACCGTCCCGTCCAATCCCCCACCAGAGCAGGGTCCCCGGGACAAGAGGCACTTTCCTGGCTAAGCAAGTCCAGCCAGCTACTTGCCCATCACTCTGCCATAAACACGACGGCATTGCTGAGGCAGCAGCTACTGCAGGGGTTTCCGCAGAGAGGAACGGGGCAGAAACAAGTCCCTGGCTCCAAGTGACAGCACCTTAGTGGACGACAGGCACCCACACACCCCCATCCCCTGGCGGCAGCACAATCCCCCACAGATGTGGGCCCCCGCTGTTTGTGTTTGGGAAGCCTGTTTTTCTAACACCAGATAGAACCGAGAGCAAACACCGGGCTGCAAACTGAAGGTGTTTCAAGAAGAAAGGGCAGACGTTTGAAATGCTGATCCTCCAGATAAACCCTCCCTGCTGCCTTTGCTGGTTTGGGACTGGGAGACAAATCCTTCACCCACCAGCCAAAAGCCCATCTCCAGGCAAAGCGTGGCTCAGCGCCGCCGCAAGCAAAGCCGTCAGCTGGGGCGGGAGCGGCCTCCCCAGCACCAGCGTGTCTCCTTCCCGGCTGGTCTCTCGGGCAGACACGCTCCTTTCGAGCCAGGGTGCAGGCTCCCCCCTTGCGAAGGAGCCGCAGCGCAGCCCCTCTCCTCTGCCAGCACCAAGGGGCGGTTTGGGCCGGGCCAGCGAGCCGCGGTTCCCACATCGCGTGATTGATTGCGCTCTGCCCCTTAGAGGAGTCGATTGGTTTCCTGGTGCCAGGAAAATGATTGATGAATATTTCAAGCCAAGGGCCTCTCTTCCTGCTGAGGGTCCCTTTCACAGGTCTCCAATGGGCCCGGCGACCCTTTTTCAAGACGAGGAAGTGTCATTTTTATGGATATCGCCCTGGGACAGGGACGGCTCCCTCGGCGGAGGCCCCGCGGAAATCAAAGCGAAGCGCTGAGGGTCAGCATGAGTGTTGGGGTGACCGCCCCGCGCAGCACGGCCCAGGTAAGCGGGGAGGCGCGAGCCGGCAGGAGGAGCTCCTTGGAGGCAGCGATCAGAGCGCGAGCAGAGTCCCCGCACCGACTGCTCGCTGCTGGGACCTGGCAGCAGGAGCCCATCGCACGGCACCGGCGCCGGCTGCCGCTTCCTCGGATCTGTTCCGCCTGCTCCTCCTTGCAGGCACCGCAACGCGCTCTCAAGGAGACAGCCCAGCTGCAGAGCTGAGGAGAGCATCCTGGCTGGCCAGAAGCTCTAGTGAGGGCTGGTGTGAGTGCCTGCACAGGAACCAGCTCGGGGATGTTCCACGTGCGAGGCACAGCACCACATCCCAAATCGCCCGGGCGGCGTGGGCTGAGCAGAGCAACCCCAGCCCCTGCTGACCTCACACACAGGTCTGACCCTGGGAGAAGCCCTCCCTAAAAATCAAGCCCTGAACTTACACTCTACTGCAAAAACATACAAGGCCAAGAGCTCAGCTGGACCCACCAGCAACCCCAGTATCTGCCATGGTACACTGCGGGTAGAAGACCTGCTGCTTGTGGTCCCCACACAGAGCCATCCCCCCCAGAAGGTAGTCCTCTGGCAAACGCATCCCCCAAACATCTGAAGCAACAGTAAACTTCAGGACAGCTCGCTGTGCGTGCTGCCAGACGACACACTCAGAGCTGTGAGGCTGCTCGAAGGGGCTTCTGGAGGACAACCTGGTGCTGGGCAGAACTTCCAGAGACCAGAAGTAACCCCTTGGCTCCGGGATCTGAGGGCTCCCGGCAGCTCTCTCGTGGCGTCAGGCAGCACCAACTAAGCAGAGCAACCCGGAACGTTCACCGGAGCTGGTGCTCCCCGACAGCTCCAGGGGCACAGAGGCCCTGCTGCGGCAGCCCACGCGCGGCGTAACTGCTGCACACATGCCCCAGCGCTGCAAACCATCCTTCCTGCCAGAGCAGCTGAGGGGTTTGATGTGACGACAGAACTTTGAGGTGCAGCCCAAGGGTCCCCCGGTTCCGGATGACAGGGCCTTGAGAGACGTCGCAGGGTCCCGCCGTTTCAGCGAGCACCGCCCGCACACGAGGCCACCGTGGCCGCCCACGGTCAGCCAGGCTGCCGAGTCCGGAGGGACAAGGGGTTTGAAACAGAAAGGAGTAGCCCTTCACCCCCAGCAGCCATCTCCCCAGAGGTAAATGCCCCCACCGCGGCAGCCGACAGCCGGGGCGATTAGGCAGCGGGGGCAGGCCGTACTGTGGGCTCTCCGAAGGACGCAGGGTCCACCCCGTGTAAATGAAACCTCCTCATCGAGGAGCTGGGGCAGAATGCAGACACCCGGGCAGACCCTGCCTTCCAGAGGAGTTACTGGGAATCATCCACCCGCCAAGCTCCGCCGGCCTACCGGCGCGCCGCTTTCTCCTCCCGACAAAACCGCTGCAGAACCATTTTTATCAACGTATAAAATCTCTAAGTCTTCTAATGAGGTAATTAGAGCTGCAGTAATTAAGGCTGAAGCTAAACCTCAGAGCATCCTCTTGCCCCCCAACTTCCCTTTCTCAATTAACTCTGCCAAGTGATAACCACTCCGGCTTAAAGGCTGAAACACTGAAAGGATCAAAAGGCCGGTTTAATTCAGCTGGAGGGAAAGAATGCAGCTCAGCTCCCCAGCAGCCAGCTGACGGAACCCCGGGCCAATTCTTTATGTAAATGACTTAATTAGAATTACCAGATTACAGCGCTGAAGGCTTTATTTAAACAGGCAGTTTATCGGCGGGATAAACCGGGCTCCCGCTGCAGAGAGCGCCGCTCAAACGCGCCTGTTCAGGGCTGCCGCCGCCCTCCACCACCACGGAGGGTTCATAAAGAGCTTCGGCACCCCCACCGAGGGCTCTGACTCGCCAGCCCAGGGCACAGGGGCGACTGGCGCTTCCCAACAATCAAGAAGCGCTCTCCCACGGGGAGAAGCCCCCTCGTGTTCCCTCACACCGTATCTTCACAGCAAAGCAGGGCAGGGATCCTGCGGCTGCATCCCGGGCTGCATGTGCTGAGCGCACAGTGCTGGGGCTGGCTCTCGCACCCCCAGGCCCGGATAAACCCCCTGCCCTGATTAATCATCTACAGAAGCCATCAATACCGAATTCCAACCCTACACCAAGAGGTATTTTGCATCTGAGCATCAAATCAAAGGAATTAGCTTCCTCCTGAACGACAACTCATTTCCCCATCACAGACCCCAGCCTGACCTTCGGATATTTCATTGTTGTCTGTTTTTATTGACCAAAGCAGGAGCCACCCGCAGGCACCCACCCAGCCCCGAGCCAAAGTAGGCTGAGGCTTCTTGTTTATCCAGAGACATTTGACTTTGGCAGCGCTGCCCTTCCCCAACTCCATTTGTTTTCCTTCCCGCACCTTCAAAGAAATGTTTACAGCGAGCCAAGCGAGAGCTGGCGATATCGATGAGACCGTCTTTGTTAGGCAGAGGCTTATCTCATCAGATGCAAAGCAGTCAAGCATAAAGAACCACTAAAAACGTCAGTGGGTGCCAGTAAAGTTGGCGAGCGCCGGGGAGAAGGCGAGGGATGCGAGCGATGGGATTCCTCTTTGAACCCCTTTGAGTCCCTCACATTCCTGGGGCTCTTACAGCTCTCCTCTCCTCCCTGGAGGGTTCATTCAGGCCAGTGATCTCCCTATCCGAAACTCCGCTCATCTGAAGGCACCACAAAATCCAAGTCGTTTCCCAAGGCCAAACCACCCAGCAAAGCGTTCCCGGCCACCTCAGCTCTCGCTAAGCTGCTTTATCGCTGCTCCAGTTAAGGCATCAAACAATTAGCGCTGCGCAGAAGCCATCACGCTCCTTTCACAGAGGAAAGCCGGAGGCTGAGGCTGCAAGGAAACTGCTCTTAAACGGGGACCTCGCCGAGAACTAAACGGGAAAAGAAACACCCTGATGAAATTCTGGACTTAAAGGGGTGGTTTTCCTCGCGGCCATCGATCTGCTCATTGACAAAACACGCTCCTCGCGGGGAAGAGGATGTGCTCCAATTGCTGGGGGAAACCGCCACCTTACAGCCTCAGAATGTCAAATGCGCCTGTGAGTAATGAGGCTGCAATTGCCCGTAACTGCCGAAATAAAACCGCACGGCTGCATTTCAAAGTTATCCCCGGGCTCCTTTCACCAAAGGCGCCAATAAACTTGCGGCAGTTTGCTCGGGGTTACCGCAGGAGCCACGTGCAGAGCTTAAGTTCATGAATGATGCGAGCGCAGCCGCCGAGAATATAATCACACGTCCTCGCGGCTCTGCGCATCTCTGCCCACCTCCTGCAACCAGAACTGCTGTTGCAGAGGCCAAAGATGGTCACGGTATCACGGGGAAATGCCGCAAGCTCGGGGTACCACAAGTGCTACGAGTCTTCCCTGAAAAGAGGAGACGTTAGGAGTCTTCTCTTGCCATCACCACTCGCAGATCTCTTACAACTGCACAAAGTAAGAAGCCTGACTTTCCTGCTCCTCCCCCGGCCGCGGTAGCTTTCCAAAGACTGAAGGTCAAGCGGTGTCTCAACACCATCCCAGCACTTCACATTTTTGAAGGCAAAGTGGGAACAGGCTGTTACATCATCCAGTGAAAAGCCGAACCACAGGCGCAGGTACGACAGCTGTCGCATGGAACGACGGCACAAGAAACACAAACAGCCCCTAAAACTAACCCGGGGGTTCAAGAGAGTCCCCCCAAAACCGCCCATTTCTGCAGGAAAGAGGGTTCCAGCAGACAAAGTGTCGGCACAGCCGCGCTATCAGGGCACCACAGGAACAGGCACCAAGTCAAGGAGAAAGTTCCCCAAGCGCCGAGGATGAAAAGTACCTTCCATGCTGCTGGGCACCTCCTGAAGGGGAGGACAGGGATCCTAGGAGCTCACAAAGGGGCTGCGGCTCAGGCTCCCTGTGGAAATGCCTCTTTTTCGGGGAGGAGTGCCCAGTTGGGGCAGCTGGGCTCTGCTGCCTGACACCACCCCGCTTTTGTCCGAGCGGGTCCTTTGTGGGAGGGAGCATCCCGAGCGGGGAAAATGCAACTGGGACCCGTAAAGCCGGGCAGGGCCATTCGAGTGCAGATGCGGGAGCTGCGGATGGAAGCGTAAAACCCACCTCGAGGGAGCCCCCAGACCGCACCGACACCGGTCGGCGGAGCAGCCCGGCCACCTGGGGCAGCGGCACCGCAGCCGGTACCGAGCGGCTCCGCGCTCCCGCCGCGGCCCTGGAAAACGCGGGGTCAGCAGGGAAGCAGCAGCAACCCCCGGGATCTCGGGAGAGCCCCCCCCCGCTCGCCCCAGGGCCGCTGACAGGAGGCGGCAGCACGCGCAGCCCCGCCGCGGCCTTTGTTGTGCCCGGACACGGCGCAAAGTTGCGGCCGCCGGGAGCCCCGCGGGGCCCGTAGCGCCCGGTGAGGCGGCGGCGGCGGAGGAGGAGGAGGAGGCCGGAGCACCCCCCAACACACCCGCCCTCCCCGGTACCGCCAACCCCGTGCCCCGCTGCGCCACCGGCCGGGACCCCCAACACACCCCGCACCCCCTCCCCAACGCAGCGCAGCCCGGACCCCGCGATCCCTCCGCTCCCGCACTCACCGT
>VXBP01008118.1:704486-718713 GCA_013400115.1 Rhinopomastus cyanomelas
GGGACGGGACGGGACGGGCGGCGGCTCCTCCCCGCCGGGCCGGGCCGGGCGGAGCGGGCGCTCGGTGCGGGCGCTCGGCTCCGCTCTCGCCATGCGGGTCCTGCTGCTCCCGGCGCTGCTGCTCCCGGCGCTGGCCGCCGCCGCCACGGTAAGAACCGGCCGGACCGGCACCGGCGCCGCGGCCGGGGCTGCCATCGGGGTCGGGAGCGCAACCGCCCGCCGAACCCCTGCCGGTGCCCGGGAGAGCGGGAAGGAGGCAGCTCCCCGCGGGGCTGGAGCTGTCGGGGCCGGGGACGGTCCGGAGGTCCCGGCGGTGGCGGCAGCTGCTGAGCACGGGGGGAGCCCCGAGACGGTGCCGCCCCCCGTCCGCCGTCCCCCGCAGCACCGGCACGGGCAGCGTGAGCCCGGCCCCGCAAACCGCCCTGGGGAACCGAGGGGGTCTCCCGCGGTACAGCCCCCCGCACCGAGCTCCTCCGCGGGAAGCGCCGGTGCTGCTGCCACTGCGGGGGTTTGAGGGAAGGTCGGGGGCTGCGGGAGGTGCCCCGTGCCCGGCGCTGCGGAGCTGGGCTCTGCCGTGGGGAGGAGCAGGACTGGGACGCGGGAGGGTGGGAGCTGGTGTGTCTGGGAGCCTCGGCGGGTGGGGACAGCCCCCCTGTTCCAGGGCCACCAGTGTGAAAAGCCGGGGTTTTCGGAGTGGTTTGGTGGAAGAAGCCAGAACCCCGACTGTTGGTGCCCACGGGTGGCCCAGGAGGGGTGTCTGGAAGCCCTGTGCTGGGGTGCAGGGTACTGGGATCCCCAGAGCCGCAGAGTGCTCTCACCTCCTCCATCCCTGCACCCTCCCTCCCTGCTGTGCGCGACGGTGTTGTTTGGGCTCTGGCAGAGGTCCCGTCCGCAGGCACCCGTGGGCCACTCCACGGCTGCGCACGGCCACGTCTCCGTGACCCCCACGGGGCACTCAAGTAGGCCCAGGGCCTGGCCACCGTCAGCCACAGCCTGGCTCTGCCAGCACCGCTCCGACCGGGCTTCCCGCGCTGCCAGAGCTGGTGCCAAGGCAGAGAGGAGGAGGAAGAGGAGGGTGACACGATTTCCCCCGTGACGGCGGGGCCGCGCTCTTATCGCCGCGGCGCGTTTTCCTCTGGGATGAGTCCTCTCGCAGCAGCCAAAGGACAGGCTTGAGCTGGCCAAGGGTCACTGCCAGAGGTCCCGCTCTCTTCAAATAATGGCCCGGGCCCCGGCTCTCCCGGAGGAGACGTCCCAGAAACTCAGCGGCACTGGGGACATGACCCAGCTCGCGGGGCCGGCAGCGAGGGAGCCCGCGGCCAAGAGCAGCGATGGTCTCCCACGGCAGACACAGGGGAGCTCAGGCCTGGCCCCGCCGAAGGGGCAGCACCCACCTGCCTGCACCCAGGGCTGTGGGGGGAGGGAATCCAGGGGCAGAACCACCCCAAGACCCTGCAGGGTGCAGCAGCCCCCCTGAAGGTTTCTCAGGGGGCCCCGAGTGCCTCCCGGAGCAGGCAGCAGCCTCCTGGCCAAGGAAGGGGCCCGCCCTGCCGTTGGGGTCCCTCGTGTGCCGGCAGTGGGCCGTCCCTCTGGGGCGCTGGGGACACAGCCAGGCACGGGACACCCGCTCACTGCGCCGGGGTGGGGTGGCCCTCGAGGGACGGACCTCGCAGGGGCTCTTTCCCCAAGAGTCCCTCGTGTGCAGCCTTTCCCGGGCAAGCAGAGCCGTGGCTCCTGCCCTGGGAAGCTTGTTAGGAGGCAGAACGAGGTTTAATGTTCCTGCCCCACGCGAAGGCAGGGGCCAGCCCCGCTGGTGTGCGACAGGGCATCCGCAGCACCCAGGCCGGGGCAGCCAGGGCACCCCGGTGCCCGTTGCACCCCGCGGCCACAAGGCAAAGGACCCTGCTAGCCCCTGGCTGTCCACCCTCCCTGCGCTGGCTGAGGGGCTGCTTGCTGGGGCACAGGCGGCAGCCGGCTGGAGGTCTCTGGGCAGACAGTTGCCCCTCAGAGCCTCGGGTGGCTCTTGGTTTGCTGCCTGGTGCAAACAGCTGCCGACGGGGCTGTTGCAGCACGTCAGCCCCATGGGGCTCCAGCCCACTCGTGCCCCACCTCAGCGGGCCAGCGGGGCCTGTGCTGGCCGTTGCCTCCCGCTGAAGCTCTGCCAAGGGCACTGGGAGGGAACGTGCAGCCCCACCGCCTGCTCCCGCTGCAGCCATGCAGCTGCCACCCTGCCCTGCGCAAGGTGCCAGTCATGGGTGGGATCACAGCGGGGGCCCCCGAGTCAGCTCCTGCCAATCCGGCAGTGCTTGGTGCATGGGGTGTTGGTGGGAACAGTGGGACCTCGTGTGGGGATCTCACAGGGACGGGGGGGGCACAAAGGGATCTCATGTGGGGATCCCACAGGGATGGGGGGGCACAAAGGGATCTCATGTGGGGATCCCACAGGTATGGGGGGGCACAAAGGGATCTCGTGCGGGCATCCCACAGGGATGGGGGTCTGTGCACAGAGGGATCTCGTGTGGGGATCCCACAGGGACGGGGGGGCACAAAGGGATCTCGTGTGGGGATCCCACTGGGACGGGGAGGCACAAAGGGATCTTGTGTGGGGATCCCACAGGGATGGGGGAGGCACAAAGGGATCTCGTGTGGGGATCCCACTGGGACGGGGGGGCACAGAGGGATCTCGTGCGGGGATCCCACAGGGACAGGAGAGTTTCCACAGTGGGATCACCGGGACCTCGTGCCCTGGGAGGAACAGGAGGACCCCGCAGCCCTGTGGGGGCTCCCGTCGGGGCTGGGAACGCTGCCGCCTGTTAGCACCAGCGCCGGCTCCGGTGGGGAGCCGGGAGCCCCAGGGAGGTGTGAGAGGCTGGGGAAGGGGTGCTCGGGGAGGGGGTCCCGCTCCCTGCCGAGCGCTTGATTAGATCCTGTCTCTTTACAGCCCCCTGAGCTCCCGGTGGGGGACCTTCGTTTCCCTTTGAAAGGGAGAGGCCGGTTTGAAATGCAAAACGCGGGGGCTGCTGCAGCGGCCGTCGGAAGTGCAGCCCCCCCTCCCCTGCTGCGGGGCTGGGGGCAGCCGGGGGTCTGCAGCAGGCGGGCAATGCCCGGGCACAGCCGCTGCCCGGGTGCCCTCGGTGCGGTGGCGGGTGGCTGTGGGACGGAAGGTGCCGCGGGTGCTGCTGCCCGCAGCGGGACGGGGGCCGTGGGTCTGCGCCCTTTCCCACGGCGGGAGGGGACGGAGCCGGAGCTGGATGCGGCTCCCAGCTCGGGCACCGCAGTTTCCCAGGGTGAGTCAGAGTCCCAGCGGGCAGAGCCCTGTCCTGTGGGGTCACCGCGCTGCCTCCCCACTTTTCCCACCCTCTTGGGTGCTCCCAGCAGGCACAGCCCAGCGTGGGACACCCAGCACAGCCCAGTTTGTCCTCTGCCAGCCCAGACACCAGTCGCGGTGCCCGGTGGCACCACGGCCTTGTCCCGGGGCGGGCACAGCAGCTCTTTTCCGCAGGGACCAGCCGGAGAGCCCCCCGGCCTGGGTAGCGTGAGGCTGGCGGGAGGGGGAACAAGGGAGCCCTTCAGCTCGGGCCATCGCCGGAGTCTGGAGGGGCTGAGCTCAGCCTGAGGTGCCTGAGTGTCACCACGAACAACGGCCCCTGTGTGGGCTGGCGACTGCGGGCACCCGGGGCAGAGGCGCTTCTGGACCTTCTCACCCCTGTCCCGCTCCCTCGGGTCCTGCTGGGGGCTGGGGAGCAGCTGCAGGAACAGGAGCAAAGTGCCCGGGGCACAGAGTGCTCTGGTGGCCACGGGGGCAAGGGGCTGCCTGGGTTTTGTCACCATCATGCAGGAGCAGGGTGCTCTGGGCCACGTGCTGCCCCACACCCTTTGGGACAGGGCCAGGAGCCCCAGAGCTGGTGGGAAGCCTCTGGGCACACGGCAGAGAAGGAGCTGGCCCTGAGGGCTTGCCGGGACCCCAGGCTCGGCAGCCACCCCATCCCTGCGTGGTGTTCCCCACGCCAGGCGCTGGGCGAGTCGGAGCAGGTCCGGATGACCTCGGAGGGCTCCGACTGCCGCTGCAAGTGCATCCTGCGCCCGCTGAGCAAGGACGCGTGCAGCCGCGTCAGGAGCGGCAGCCTGCGCGTCGAGGACTTCTACACGGTGGAGACGGTCAGCTCGGGGGCCGACTGCAAGTGCTCCTGCACCGCCCCCCCCTCCTCCCTCAACCCCTGCGAGAACGAGTGGAAGATGGAGAAGCTGAAGAAGCAGGCGCCGGAGCTCTTCAAGGTATCTGCAGGGCTGGGGGACTGTGGGCCGAGGGACGGAGACCTCCTCTCGCGCGCAGGAGCCCAGCCTGCCCTGGCACCACGGTGCCCCAGCTGTGAGCGGGGCTGGGGGCAGCGGCTGTAGGACCTTGCTCCGTGCCCCAGCCCGCGGGCAGCCCTGCTCTCCCTCTCTGCAGCTGCAGTCCATGGTGGACTTGCTGGAGGGAACGCTCTACAGCATGGACCTCATGAAGGTGCACTCCTACATCAACAAGGTGGTGGCCCAGATGAACACCCTGGAGGAGGTGAGTGGGCTCCTGACCGGCGGCTCGCCACCATCAGGGGGTGCCTGGGGCTCCCCAAGGCGGTCTGAGCCTCTCCTCCCTCTCCTCCAGACCATCAAGACCAACCTGAGCAGGGAGAATGACTTCATGAAGGAGAGCGTCCAGCACCTCAGCGACCAGATGAGGCGCTACGAGAACTACTCCGACATCATGATCAGCATCAAGAAGGAGATCTCCAACCTGGGCTACCAGCTGCTGCAGAAGGACGCCGCCACCGTCCCCGACAGCAAGGCCCAGGTACCCCGGGGGGGCGGTCCTGCTGCCGTGGGGCAGCAGAGCTCCTGGGAACCCACAGCTGCTGGTGCCCGGTGCTGTGCTGGAGGGAGGAGGGGGTCTGACTGGGCTCTGCCCCCCAGGACACTGCGGGTGGCCGAGAGAAGGAGGCAGGACGGTACCCCGGCCCCCGCAAGGCACTGGGGGACAGGGCACCCCCCCGAGCGCTCAAGGAGAAGCAGCTGAAGCCTGAGAAGCCCAAAAAGGATGTGGTGAAGGCAAAGGGGGGGTCGCAGCCCACGGCCAAGCCCAAGCCATCCTCTCACCACCAAACCGTGGTCCGGGGCGTCACTTACTACAAGGCCGGGCAGGCGGCAGCAGTGGAGGGACCGGTTGGCAGCCGCGGTGAGTCCTGGGGTGGGACAGGGGTTCAGGGGGGCTGGGAGCTCCCTCCTGCTCCCAGCCAGTGCACCAACCCCTGCCCTGGCTCGTGTCTCCGCAGAGAGCCCCGGGAGGGGGGTGGCGGCGCTGGAGCGGCAGGAGGAGAGGGACCCCCTGCCCCAGCCTGCTGAGGGGACCCCAGCCCAAGCCATCGCCCGGGTGGAGACCACCGCACCCAACACCACAGCAGCACCCGGCACCACCCCGGCTCCCCGAAGCACTGCCCGCGGCCCCCCGGCTACTGTCCTCGGGCAGGGGATTGACAGCACCAGGGGCCCTGACACACCACAGAGAGGTGGGTGCTGGGAGGGGGCACCTGGGGTCCTGCCGTGGCAAAGAGCTTTGCGCCTCTGGTGGGGCCAGGCTGCCTGTGGCAGGGCTGAACCTTCATCCTCCTCCTCCTCCTCCTCCTGCTGGGTACCCAGCGAAGGAGGGGCAGTGTGAAGGCACCATCGAGTCGGTGGAGCCGCCCACGGAGCATCACAGCTACGGGCGCAACGAGGGCGCCTGGATGAAGGACCCGGCAGCCAAGGACGACCGCATCTATGTCACCAACTACTACTACGGCAACAACCTGGTGGAGTTCAGGAGCCTCGAGAACTTCAAGCAGGGTGAGAGCCGGTGGCCAGGCGGGCACAGAGGGCCCACGGGTGGGTGCCCAGTGCCATGGCTGGGGGAGTGGCCAGTGGGTGGGCCATCACACAGGGGAACCCCAGAGCTGTGAGGGGTCCCAACACCTCTCCCACCCTCTCACAGGTCGCTGGAGCAACCTCTACAAGCTGCCCTACAACTGGATCGGCACCGGGCACGTGGTGTACCGGGGAGCCTTCTACTACAACCGCGCCTTCACCAAGAACATCATCAAGTATGACCTGAGAGAGCGGTACGTGGCCAGCTGGGCGCTGCTGCACGACGTTGTGTACGAGGACACGACACCCTGGAAGTGGAGGGGCCACTCGGACATCGACTTTGCCGTGGACGAGAGCGGGCTCTGGGTCATCTACCCTTCCATGGACTATGACTACTCGCAGCAGGAGGTGATCGTCCTGAGCCGACTGGACCCCGGGGACCTCTCCGTGCGCAAGGAGACCACCTGGAAGACGGGGCTGAAGCGCAACAGCTACGGCAACTGCTTCATCATCTGCGGGATCCTCTACGCCGTGGACACGTCCAGCCAGCGGGAAGGGCAGATCTCCTACGCCTTCGACACACACACGGACACCGAGGCCGAGCTCCGGCTGCCCTTCCTCAACCACTACTCCTTCACCACACAGGTTGACTACAACCCCAAGGAGAAGGTGCTCTACGCCTGGGACAACGGCCACCAGATGACCTACGGGCTCCGCTTCGTGGTCTGAGCGCCCGGCCGGGGCCCGGCTGCAGCCCTGTGCCCACTCCCCATCGCCATCGCCAGCCCCGCCGCGGGCCAGGGCTGCCCCCCGCACCCCTCCACTCGCCCCCTGCACAGCCCCCCTGCTGCTGACACCCCCACAACAACGTGGCCTCTGGGTCGGCTCTCCCGGGGCCCCGCACCCTGCGCCACCGCACTGAGCACCCACCCGCGCTGCACCCGGCCGGAGCCCGTCAGCGGCTGCCTGGGCACCTGCCCTCGGTGCCCAGCTGCTGCTCCCGGAGCCGCCACTCGCATGCCTTCGCTTTCGCTGCTCGCTAGCCCCGTATTTAAGCGCGTTCGCCAGCGCCGCGAGGAGCCCCCTCCCCTGGCAGCGGCTGCGGAGCCCCGGCGGGCAGCCAGCGCCTGGCTCGGCCGGGGCCGGGAGCTCCTGCTCTCCGCGGGGCGAGGGGCCGGGGGCGTTCGCCTCGGGTCTGGTCAGCGTAGCCGTGACAGTATTAAACCAGTAACCGCTACGGAGCGGGGCGAGCGCTGTCGTTTGTCCCGCAGCCGGGCGCGGAGCAGCGGGCGGCGCCCGCGGCGGCTCTTCACGGCCCCGGCTGCGGCTCCGAGCGGCTGCTGCTGCCCGCGCGGAGCCCCGGGCGGGCGCCCACGTCCCCCCGCAGCCCCCGGGGCTGTGCCCAAAGGCCGGCCGGGCTCCCAGCACGGACCCTGCGGGGTCCCGGGGGACTCGGTCTTTTCCAGAGCCGAACCCCGCGGCCGGGCAGAGCCGCCGAGCAGCCGCGTGGGCGCTGCGGGAGCAGCTGCTCTGGCTCCGCGGCAGAACTGGACCGGCGCGGAGCCGCTGGGGGCCCCGAGGGGTGAGAGCAGCCCCGGCAGCCCCCCGCTCTGTGCCGGCGGGCTGTGGCAGCGCAGTTCCTGCCGCGGAGCCGGCACCGGAGAGCTGAGCCCCGCGTCCCGGTGCTGGAAAGAGGAGGAGATCCCTTCCGTTGCTGGGACACTGCCGCAGTTGACACATCTCCCTAGACCCCCCTTCCCCAGCCCCATCCTGTGGTGCCCGGGTCCTGCCAGGTTCCGGTGACACCGCCAGTGCCCCCGGCTGCGCCTCGGCCCGACCCCCCCCGTGCCGTCGGGCAGAGCATCCCGCGCCCGGCCGCCCCACCACGCCGGCGGCGCTGGCTGGCCGCTTCCCCCCGGCCGGTCCCCGGCAGCCTTTTATCTGGCGATCCCCAGCAAATCCCTGTCCAAACAGCACAGCGCTGCCACACTGCTCGGCGCTGAAGCGCACAGCGGCACCGCTCGGCTCCAGGGCCTTTGTTGCTGCCGGCCGGGCTGCCGGATGCCCCTGCGCCCCCTGCGCGGGGAGAACGCGGGGAAGGCACTAGCGAGGCCGCTGCAGGTGCGGGGCGTCCCGCACAGGCACCCGCTGCGCTCCTGGCCCACGCTGCTGCCGGTGCCCAAGAGCGAGAGGATTTCATTGAGGGCACACGGTGCCCTCTCCCCTCGACGCCACCCGGCCTTGCCCCCAAAACCTGCTTCTGCTCCCACTGCAGCCCCAGCCAGGACGAGGCAGACCGGCAAGGACTGGGGGTCCCAGGGCAGGATGCGGTGGGGCTGTGGGCTGGGGGCAGGATGGGCTCCTGCCGTGCCGGGCGCTCGCCGCCGACTTCCAGACATTCCTCCTGTGCGTGGCCGGCACCGCTCCGCCGTAACGTGATTAAGAGATTAAAATCTCTCCGCTCAGCAACGAGCAGCAAATGAAGCTTGAGACGGGGATGAAGAGGGGGTGCGGTGCCCGAGGCCCTCGTGACGGCAGCGCGGCGCCCGGCGAAGGGAAGGGCAGGGCAGCCCGGGCCATCCGGGCAGGTGGTTGCTGGCGCCACAGCCTCCCCCCAAACCACCGTCCTGTGGGCATGACCGGGCAAAGCCGGGCAGCAGAGCCCCACTCCCTTCCCACCTCCTTCTCGGTTACTGGCTAGGCTGGATTTTCTGGGGTGGGTTTGCCTCCTTCTTGGCCCTGATGACCAGTTTGGCTGCCTGAGCTGCCTCCCCAGCAGCGCGTTGCGGTGCCAGCACCATGCAGAGCTGCCTCCAGACCGGCTGCGATGGGAATCTGACCGCAGGACCGGCCCTTCCCTGCGCTCTTATCCCCATCCAGGGGCCGCTGACCCAAGGAACAGGGCACGGGTTGTCCAGCAGCAGGTGGAAGCGGGCACTAGGGCCGTGCCCGTGCGGCAAACACGCTTCAGCAGCAGACGCAGCAGCACTGAGCGTCACCGGGATCTATTTTTGTTGCCATGACCCTTCCCTCCAGGCGGCCGCGGCTGCCAGCTGGCCCGGGCGTAGCAGCAGTGCAGGGAGGGGAAGCATTCGGGGCTCCCTGGCACAGCCTCCGGCCCCCCGGGGCGGTGGGTGCAGGAGAGAACTGCCTGCGGGCTGGTCCCACGGCCGGGCTCTGCCTGCTTGCGCAGGAACCTTCTCCATCACCCCGCAGATGCCCGGCCAGGCTGGCTAGAAGCCAGCAGCCCCCCCACGCTGCAGCCTCCGTCTCCTGGGAGCCCGAGGGGCCACCTTTGTGTGCTAGCCCCCCCGGGACGGCAGCAGCGGGGCCCCGCAGGGCAGCGCCTGTGTCCGGATAGTGCCCGTATTCATGGGAGCAGCGGGGGCACCGGTCCTCCCACAGGCCGGCCAACAAAACGGGCATTGAGGGCCCGGAACGGGCGGCTGCCCCGGGAGACCTGGGCCGCCTGCGTGGCCAGCAAGATGCAGTGGGTGCCCCCCAGGCCAGGTGCTCACAACGTGGGGCTTGTCAGCCCCATGCGACAGCCGTGCTGGCATGTGGAGGGCAGGCGGTGGCACCTGGCTGTGCCCAGGCCCATGCCCATCCTGCCCACACCCTCACGGCATCCTGTGCCGCTCCCAGCAACCCTGAGCAGGGTCAGCCCCAGGAGAGCTGTGGAGGAGCCGCCCCACAGGGGGAAAGTGCCAGGAGCGGTGCCAGGAGTGACAACAGAGCTGGGGTTTATGTCCCTCCAGGCAAACATCAGCCAAAGGAGGTGGAGCCCAGGCTCTCTCCCACCCAGCCCTTGCACAACTTGCATCTCTGCCCTCCTGGCAGCTCCCCCAGGAGCAGGACTGGGTCGAGGAGCAGCTCGTGCCAGCTCCCAGTCACACCATCGGCCCTTGGCTGGGGAGTGGGGGACAGGAACATCTGGACTCACTGCGTGCTTTCCTGGGCAGGCGGCCAGGGCTCCCTGCATAGTGGCATCACCCTGGGCTGTGGCCCGGGCCAGCCGGCAGCCCTTCCTCCCTCCCCGTCCCCACCCTGGCCATTATTTATTTGCTGAAGAGCAGCTTTCCCTGGGAAATCTGCTCAGTGCTGCGGGACATCTTCAGTTACAAAGGAAACACAAACAGCTCCAGCCTCGCAGCCCACCCTCGCGCTCCGCAAACACCGGTGCTGAGCCCAGGGCGGTGCTGGCAGCTGTGCAGGGTCAGCGCAGCAGAGCGTCGGGGTCCCGCAGGCTCCAGGCAGTGCGGTGCTGCAAGAGGACAGGGCCCCACTGCCTGTGGACACAGCGGGGATGCTGCATGTTCCCCAGGCAGGAAACGCAGGTCAGTGATCGGCAGCACCGTCAGACCTTGCAGACAGACCCCTTCCGTTCGCAGTGGCTGGGGAGGACAGTGACACCTTCTCACCTGAAGCAGGCCCTGATGTCAGCAGCAGCTTTGCAGGGCACCCACCTTTTCCCCATCCCCATTTCCAAGCCACCCCTCAGCTCCCACCAGCAAGGAGCCGGCTCTGGAAGGGCAGCGTCACCCGGGTTTGCTTTTCCTTGTCTGAACAAAGTCAGAAGCCATCAGGCTCCCCTGGACGCCGGCTGCCAGAGGAACCCCAGCACAGCCAGGCAGGATTGGACAGAAGCAGCCTGTCCCAGCCTGCCCAGCACAGGGACCAGCCTCTCCTCTGCACTGCTCAGGCACCAGGCTGCTGGCACCGGGAGCGCAAGCCAGACCTCTCCCACACTCATGCTCCATCTCACGGGACGCTGCGGCAGCCTGGGCCCGCTGCCGGCTCCCCGCTGCTGCCAAGCGCATCATGTTCAGGTCCTCGCTAAGCTCCTAACAAAGCCAGCGCAGAGCCAGCGGCGGCATCACCGGGAAGCTATTCCCCAACAGCTCAATATATGGGAAATCCTTTCGCCCCGCGTAACCAGACCTCGCTGCTCACGTGTTTGAGGCTTCGAAACCCCCCAGCTCCATGCAAGGTTCAGCCAGCAATTACCCTCTTTTTCCTAAACAATCTGGATCCAATCGAAGGGGTCCCTAATGGGCAGAGTTTTGTGTTGGACTCATTAGCTTCGCTGGCGTGAACCAGGGCTGCTGCACCACCGGCGCTGGGGCAGCGCTGCCGAGCTCTTCCTGACATCACGACCAAAAAAGGCCTCTGGAGTCGCAGCTGCATCTCCACTTCTTGGGGGCAGCCAGACTGTTTAACTAGTTCAAGCCAACCCCCCCCCTCGTTCAGCTCCTCTGAGCTCTGGTTTTGTGATTCCAACCGGCTTCAGGTTCACACAGTAACTCCTGGCACTAGCTGCCCCCTGCACTTCGCTGACACTCACCTGGATCCGCTTCCCCTTCCTGCTGCGTGGCAGCGGTGTACAGGGCACACTGCTCTCATCTGCCTGACGCTGGAATCTCATCCTAACTGGGAACCCACAGAGCAGACTTCCCAGCCAGGCCCCCTCTGCACCCAACACACACCTCTGCTGGCTGGGGATGACGGCAGGAGCCTTCACCTTCACCCCATGGCACCCTCTTACTCCCAGAAGCTGCTTCCCAAGACTAAGTCAGCTGCAAGGGGGAACACATCTGGAGGAAGCTGCCGGGATCCAGCGCCCTGAAGTTGCTTCCTAGGAAGAGGGTCAGGCCAGAGGTGAGGTGCTGCCTGACAGGGTCTGCTGGCAAACCCCTAGCTGCAGCACCCACCCGAAGTGGGGCTGGACAAGAAGCCTTTGGCTCTACAGCCAGTGATGCAGAGACCCTAACCAAGCGCTGAGGGAATGCTGCAGCTTTGCTGAGAGCTGCTACAACTCCTCAGCAACAGCTCACCTCTGTGACACTTCGCCACCAGCACACGGCAGAGTCTGCTCTTGAGCTGTGCCAGTGATGGACACCAGCTCACGGCAAACATCAGCGCCACGTTTCCACTCAGACCTCAGGTGAACGTTTACAGCCAGGCTGACCCAGCTCCCCAGACCTGCACTCCCCTGCCCGGTCCTCAAAGAGAAAACTGCAGCTGTGTTCATATTTCCATCGGTGACTAGAGTTCAATAAACCTTCTGTGACTGCTCTGACTTCAATCACAGCGAGAGGACAAGGGGAAGGGTTCCAGACCTGAAGACGGGAGACTGAGGTTGGAAACAAGGAACCAATTCTTTGCTGTGAGGGTGCCGAGATGCTGGAACAGGTTGCCCAAGGCAGTTTGGCTGCCCCATCCCTGGCAGTGTTGAAAGCCAGGCTGGATGGGGCCCTGAGCAACCTGCTCTAGTGAAGGTGTCCCTGCCTTTGCAGGGGGGTTGGAACTGGATGATCTTTAAGGTCCCTTCCAGCCCCAGCTATCCTGTGATTAACCCGACGATTTCTTTGTCCCACCACAACCAAAAACCACCAGCGACAGCCTCCAAACCAACCCCATTTAATGGACACTCTCGGGCGCAGCGGCTCAGGCCTTGAGGGCGTATTTCCGCATCGGGTACAAACGTTCCTTCCGCTGCTGCTTTTTGGTCTTCAGGTTCTCCTCGTGCTTGTTGAGCCTGCGCCGCATGGCACGAGTCTTCTTCGGCCGCAGATCCAGGGGCTTGTACTTCTTGCCCTGTTTGCAAAAGCATAGGAGTCGAGTTTGAGAGACTCTGAGCTCACAGAGAGCCAAGCTGCCTGGAACACCACAGTGCTCTAAGCTTCTCCACTGAGGCGTCTACAAGTTGGGGAGAACCTTTCTCTGGGAAGTAGGAGCTGATCCCAACTTCTGCAGCAGCTCTGCCTCAGGTTTCGGTGATGCTGAAAGTCTCAGATCCCAACAGCCCCTGGAAAGCTAGTCTCTGTAATTCCAACCCCAACAAACAACACTCTAAGAATTACAGAAACTTACAGAGACAAAGAATCCCTGCGACACAGTTAACACCGAGGAGCATCTCTGGCACTGCATCTCATAGATCTGAGCCCCTGGAGAAGTGAGGTTGCCCTGAAGACTCTCCTGGCACAAGCAGATTCACACTGAGCTGCAGGGTAGCCTGGCACTGATGTTTACAAACGCCCTGTGACCAGAGGACCTTAAAACTGAACACGAGCGAGTTGCTTCTCTGGAGTTTTACACCTGTGGGTAACCACATACAAACCAGGGTCCTGATTACAAGCTGCTGTATTTGAAAAGAGCGAGAGATAGGATCGCAGTGGGGGAGCTCTGGACTGACCTTGTAAAACTTCCTCAGGTTTTCCTTCTGCGTCTGATTGATGACCGTTAACACCCGGGCAATGGACTTGCGAACCACGCGGCTGCAGGGGAAGGAAAACACCCGTCTCAGAACAGCACGGCTTTAGCTCTCAGTCTCTGCTACAACCGAAGAAACTCGGTTGTGCCGAGCTGCAGCGAGTCTGACTCAGCTCGGCGCCTCCGAGCGGAACGCACAAACCCGTTCTGAAGCCCCCAAATGCTCCCTCCTCTCCCACACCGGGCTCCTCTCATTCCCCGGCACAAAGAGGAAGTCCCTCCGGACCGGCCCAGGTGCCAGCGCAGCCCCGCGGTACCGACCCAAGTCCCCCGGACCTCACTCACATCTTGGAGAGTTTGGAGGCGGCTCCGCCAGTCACTTTAGCCACCCGCAGCTGCGACAGCTCCACCTTCAGATCGTCTAGCTGCTTCAGCAGCTCCTCCTTCTTCTTCCCGCGCAGGTCCCGGGCCTTGATCTTGGCCTGCACGTGGCGGACACACCATCAGCCCCGCTCCCGGTATCGGCCCCACTCCCGGTGATCGCCGGCCCACAGCGGCCTTTCCCAGCCTGCAGCCTCCCACTGCCCCCAGGCCCCGCATCGCCGCCCGCCCTCATCCCCCCGCCCTTGTCCATCCCGACAGTGGAGGGGTCAGGCCAGCAGCGCCCGGCAGCGGCGCGGATGGCCGCGGATGGCCCCGGATGGCCCCGGGAGCTCTCACCATGGCGGCGGCTCCGTCACGGCTCCGTCCGGAAGGGACGGGTGAAGGATCGGAAGAGACAGAGCGGAGGGACGGAAGCCGCGCAGGGACAAACTGAGGTGGTTGCGCTGCAGGGCGGGCCGTACCACTGCGCGCAGGGCGGGGGGAGCCTGTGGGCTGCGAACATTCCTACCCCCCGAGCAGCGCGGTGGTACCGGCCCGGGGCTGACGGGGAAGGCGGGAGGAGGCGCGGGGGCAGCGCCGCCGGCCCCAGGGCACGGGGGCTGCGGCCCCTTGGGGCGGAGGGAAGAAGAAGCGAAGGGGCTGCTTTTACGCTCCGCCGCGGCGGATCGGGGCTGCCGCCACACCCCGCGTTCTACTTCAGGCGCGGAGTCCCGGCAGAGCGGAGCCACCGTTCTCGCACGGACCCAGGTGC